>JAVKPL010011736.1:0-52738 GCA_032173675.1 Gastrolobium villosum | reverse complement strand
CCTTTCTGTTCCAGTTTTCTAGGAATCAGTTGCAACAAAGTTGCAACTGCATTGTAACAAGTATAACTGCATCAGCTGCCTAGCCTTGAATAGAGATCTTATAAATAGATCTCTTTGTACTATATTCATGGTTAAGCAATACAATAAGACTTATGAAAGTCTTTTCTCTCTCTCTCTCTGATTTCTCTCTCTACTTCTTTTTCCCTTTTATTCTTCTTGCTTGATTTCGCTTATGGTATCAGAGCTCCAAATTCTTGGGGCCCTGATTCGTTTTCCTTCGTCCTTACATGGCTTCCGCTACACAAAATGATCATGATTCCTCTTCTCAAAATACTTCATCACCTTCTCAGAATCATTCAGGTGATTCAAGGTCACCTATACTCTTCAATACTCAGTTGTCAGTAAAACTGACAAGTAAGAATTTCCTTCTATGGAAGCAAATAGTTGAACCACCAGTCATTGCTCATCAACTAGAACGGTATCTTGTCAATCCTAAAATTCCACTTCGTTATCAATCAGAAGCAGATCGCGATGCAAAAAATGTCAATCCAGCATTTGTGGAGTGGGAGAAAACTGACAAGATGCTTCTCACATGGTTACAATCCACTCTTTCAGATGAAATCATCAACAAAATTCTTGGAGTACGTCAATCTCTTCAAGCATGGGACAAGATCCACAGATATTTTGATTCGATAACCAAAGCCAAGGCAAATCAAGTTAGTTCTGAACTCAGAAGTATCAAGAAAGGTGACAAAAGCATCGAAGAATTTTTAGCTCGTGTGAAGGCTCTTGGTGACACGTTGATTGCAATAGGCGAAAATCTCTCTGAAGGAGAACTCATAAAGACTGTTCTTGAAGGACTACCTGAGGATTATGGTCCTTTTATCACCTACTTTAGAGGAAAAGATTCAAGCACGTTTGAAGATCTAGAATCACAGCTCTTGGCTCAAGAAGCTATGCTTGCCAAGTTTCAGCTGAGTACAGTGCATCTCAACACTGTTAATGTTGCACACACTCCTCCTCTGTTAGCCCCTGTTTTACGTTCTCAAGAACAGGGAAGTACAGGCATCACGAAATCGTGCAGCAAGGTGGTTATGACCAACGAAACAACTTCGGTGGGTACGCACAGCCAACGCGAGGTGGTTGGCGTGGCAGAGGTGGCCGGAATCGCGGTGGCAGAGGCGGTGGCAGACTCGCTGTGACCTGTCAACTTTGCCGGAAATATGGACCCGAAGCTGCAAGTTGATGGTGGAGGTACTATTCGTTTTTTACAACTCCTCAAGCAACTCAGTCTCATTTTCCGGCGACGGTCAACTTTTCTGGAAATTTTCCGGCGAACTTTCCGGCGACCTTTCGGCGAATGCAAATTTAACTGTTTCTCAAATTCCAGCCCTTCAACACTGGAATCAGGGCTGTCCTCAGCCATTTCCAGCTTCTATGTCCAATGATGGAACTCCACATGCTCTCACTGCAGCTCATTCCACTCAGCTTGCCCATGACTGGTATCCTGACTCTGGAGCCTCTCACCATGTGACTGCCAATGCTGCTAATCTTTCGCAGAGCTCTCCAATATGCTGGTCCTGAACAGATCTATGTTGGTAATGGACAAGGTTTGCCTATCACATCCATTGGTTCAAGTAGTTTTATCTCTCCCTTCAAACCACACACTTCTCTCAATTTACATAATCTTCTTCTTGTTCCCCAAATTACCAAAAATCTTATAAGTGTTAGCCAATTTGCTAAGATAACAAAGTATATTTTGAATTCCACTCTACTCACTGTTTTGTCAAATCACAGGAGTCCCAGGAGGTCTTACTTGAAGGCTTTCTTGGACAAGATGGTCTCTATAAATTCAAGGGACTTCAATCCCATGCTCCAGCCTTGCCAAACCGTGTTTCTTCCTCAAATAAACTTGTCAATTCACTTTCTGATTGTCAGATAAATACATCTGTTTGTAATTTTGTTTCTGATTGTAATACCTCTTCTATTGCTGATGTATCTAGTAGCTATAATCTTTGGCACTCTAGATTAGGTCACCCACACTTTGAATCTTTAAAAAGGTCTCTCTCATTGTAATATACCCTTTCGAAATAAAACTCCATTTGATTTCTGTTCAGCTTGCTATATGGGGAAATCTCATAGATTGCCTTCTTCTCCTTCCACCACAGAATACAATGAACCTTTTACACTCATAGTTAGTGATTTATGGGGACCAGCCCCTGTTCAATCCTCTCAAGGTTTCTTGTATTATATTACCTTTGTGGATGTCACTACCAGATTCACATGGATTTATCCTCTTAAACATAAATCAGAATCCTTAAATACCTTTAAAAACTTTCACTCTCTTATCTCCACACAGTTTAAGCAAAGCATTAAATCTGTACAAACAGACTGGGGTGGTGAATTTCGACCCTTTACAAAATTTCTCACTGAGTTGGGAGTTACACATAGACTCATTTGTCCTCACACCCATCATCAAAATGGACTAATAGAAAGAAAACACAGACATATTGTTGACATGGGACTCACACTACTTGCACATGCCTCTCTTCCTCTCAAATATTGGGATCATGCATTTTTCACAGCTGTTCATTTAATCAACAGACTTCCCACCTCAGCTCTACATTTCAAGATCCCTTATTTTGAGCTTTATAAAACTCTTCCTGATTATCACTTTCTTCGAACTTTTGGTTGTGCTTGTTTTCCTCTTCTTCGTCCATATCACAAACACAAATTTAGTTTTAGATCTCATGAATGTATATTTTTGGGTTACTCACCTAATCACAAAGGTTATAAGTGCTTAAGTCCTGAAGAAAAAATTTACATCTCCAAAGATGTGCTTTTTAATGAATTTAGATTCCCTTTTCCCATTTTATTTCCAACAACCTCCTCCACTATTACTAACTCTTCTAACAACTCTAGCACCATTATTCCCATGTCTTGTTTTCTTCCAAATCATGCAGCATCTTGCCCTACATCATCTCCTGCACAACAAATGCATCTTCCTCCACATATATCTACAAGTGCTTCGGATACATCTCTAGGTACATCAGCTTCAAGTCCTGCAACTGCATCTACTTCAAATCCTGCAACTGCTACTAGTTCTGCCCCTTCTTCCTCAAGTCCTGCTACTGCATCTGCTTCTAGTCCTTCAACATCCGTTTCTGCTCCTCTACCGATGCAGTCCAGTTCAACTAGTCCACCTCAAACTGATTCTGGTTCACTCCATACAGGTCCAATCTCTACCTCTACTACAAACCAATCCGGTAATGAATCCTCTCCCACTTCTTCCAGTTTATCACATAATACAAATTCTTCTCCTATTTCCAACACTACACCTCTTTCTTCTTCCTCTTCTTCTTCGGGGTCTGAATATAAACCTTCTGGCTCTATAAGAATGTCATCTCCTACTCACACCATTCTAACTAGATCTCAAGGATCAACACCTTCTTTGTTTACTGCCCATATGGAGCCTACTATAGTTAAGCAAGCAATGGCAGCACCTCATTGGCTTCAAGCCATGAAACAGGAGTATGATGCTCTCCTAGCCAATGGTACATGGTCCCTTATGCCTCTGCCTTCTTCAAGAAAACCCATTGGGTGCAAATGGGTTTTTCGTATAAAGGAAAATTCAAATGGATCAATAAACAAATACAAGGCTAGACTTGTTGCCAAAGGGTTTCATCAACAATATGGTTTTGATTATCATGAAACTTTCTCTCCCGTGGTTAAGCCCATAACAATTCGGGTTATGCTCACTTTAGCCTTGTCTCATGGCTGGCCTCTAAAGCAACTTGATGTTAACAATGCTTTTCTCAATGGAGAGCTCTTAGAAGAAGTTTACATGACTCAGCCTCCGGGGTTTGAAGTTTCGGATAAGTCTCTTGTATGCAAACTAAATAGATCTCTTTATGGTCTAAAACAGGCTCCTAGGGCCTGGTTTGAGAAATTTGGTACTGCTCTCCATCAGCTTGGTTTTATTTCCAGCAAATGTGATCCCTCTCTCTTCATTCTCAAGTCCAATGGCAACTGTACTTACATCTTGGTCTATGTATATGATATAATTATCACTGGTAGCAACTCTGATTTAATTCAACAGCTTATAAATCAGTTGCACTCCAAGTTTGCTCTCAAACAGCTTGGAATTCTGGATTATTTTCTTGGAATTGAAGTTAAAACTCTCTCTAATGGAAGACTTCTCTTATCTCAATCTAAATACATCAAGGATGTCCTACATAAAGCAGGTATGACAGAAGCAAAAGGGATATCCACTCCTATGCCAAGTGGCTGCAAACTGTCCAAGCATGGCTCCAATTATGTTCCAGATCCCTCCTTATACAGGTCTATTGTTGGAGCATTACAGTATGCAACATTGACCAGACCTGAAATTGCCTTTAGTGTCAATAAGGTCTGCCAATTCCTCTCTCAGCCACTTGAGGAGCATTGGAAAATTGTTAAAAGAATTCTTCGGTACCTTAAAGGCACCCTCTCCTATGGACTATTATTTCATCCTCCCTCAATACAGCAACCTTTGTCTCTTGTAGCCTTTTGTGATGCTGATTGGGGATCAGACCCGGATGATAGACGGTCAACTTCTGGCGCTTGTGTATTCCTTGGCTCAAACCCGATCTCTTGGTGGGCTAAGAAGCAGACTCTAGTTGCTAGGTCCAGTGCTGAGGCTGAATATAGGAGTTTGGCTTATGCTACAGCTGAAATTCTATGGGTGCAATCCTTGGTAAAGGAATTACAAGTTCCAATCAAAGTTCCTATTATCTATTGTGACAATCAAAGCACTGTTGCTCTTGCTCACAATCCAGTCCTTCATTCAAGAACTAAACACATGGAACTTGATCTATTTTTTGTAAGAGAAAAGGTGTTGGCTAAATCTCTCATTGTTCAGCATATTCCAGGTTGCTTGCAAGTTGCAGACACCTTTACTAAGCCATTATCTGCAGCTAGATTTACTGAACTAAGAGACAAACTCAAGGTCTTTGATCACACAAAGTTGATCAAATCCCCTTGAGCTTGAGGGGAGAATATTAGAGTATTATGCTCAAGTTAGAGTTAGTTTAACTATATGCTCAAGTTAGAGTTAGTTTTAACTCTTCCATCCTTTAGTTAGCTAACCCTTTCTGTTCCAGTTTTCTAGGAATCAGTTGCAACAAAGTTGCAACTGCATTGTAACAAGTATAACTGCATCAGCTGCCTAGCTTTGTAATAGAGATCTTATAAATAGATCTCTTTGTACTATATTCATGGTTAAGCAATACAATAAGACTTATGAAAGTCTTTTCTCTCTCTCTCTCTCTGACTTCTTTTTCCCTTTTATTCTTCTTGCTTGATTTCGCTTATGGGTCCACTTTGAATTTCTTAAGGATCACAAATAACCTTTCTATTTGCTAGGGACTAAAGTAGGGATAGTAAAATTTGCTGAGGACCTCAATGCTTATGAAGTTGATAAAATAATTTAGTGGAAAGCTGAATCTTGTTCTGTCTAAACTCTGTTCTTGTTAACTGCCCCCGTATATGGATCAGATCCTCTTCACATTTTTCTGTGTTTAGTTGGCCACAAGTGCGTGTTTAATTGATATAGAATGAATTGTTATGTCCATCATTTTTTTTTAATGAAACTAGCTGTCTTGACAGTGGGATATTTAGTACTGTTACCAGCATTATGCTATGCGGCATCTCACTGTTTTATCTTTCGGCAGGATGGACATGATGCAGAAGACATTAAACAGAGCACTGCTGATATGACAGTTTTTGTGAGTACCTAACAAATTTCTATTTTCTTCTCTACAATGGATAGACAAATAAATGTTTGCAAGCTATAGACTCTGATTAAGTATATAATAAAAATCTGACTTGTATATGATTTAAGATGATCATAAGGTGTTTTGCTTATCAAAGTGAAAAGATCTGCATTTATAACAACATTTTGATTGGTGCCCCCTGGTATTGTTTTCTACTGAATATATGCTTAGGCTACTCTGTGTCTAAGGTAAAAAGGAAAGAGGCTCTCATCCCGTATCTCTCTAGGAATTTATTGCAGTATGTTTCCTAATTGAATTGTTGCTCCTTGCAGGTACAAAATCTTCTTCAGCAGATGGTAAGTTTGTTGTTGGGAGTGATTGTGAAAAAATTTCATTTCATACTGTTGAAACTACATTCCACAGTTTTATCATGTTCAATTCCATAAATAATTTGCAGCAAAGCAGGTTCCAGACAATGTCAAACTCCATCATCTCAAAGAATATCCTTTGCTCTAAAATTTTAGTAATTTCTTGTCACATACTATTGGGGGAAATTATGTCAGATAGATAACATACAGTCTTTAGTTTATTTTTTATTTTTTTCTCCAAATGGAATGGGGAGGGGTTAAAAAGGGTGCTGAGAGGGGATTTTTTTATTTTTTATTAATATTTATTTATTTTGGGGGTTGTCCAATATTGTGACTACTTTAGTTTTATATGAATGATAACGAACAACTTTGGTTATTGATTTTCTTAACTCCAATACACTTGATGAGATGGGCAGCAGGATAGAGGAATTGGAGCAGAGCATCAATGAACTCCGAGCAGAAATGGGAGTGGAGAGTTCACCATCTCCTTTGGTCACCGAGAGGGAGAAAAGTCCCTCGAGTGAGTCGAAGCCCGAGATAGAAAACACAGCTGAAAATGCCAGCGAATGATTCAGCATAGACTGTTGTTAGCGTTTAGCATGGTTCCTATCAAACAATATTGGTTGTATGTGTTGTTTCCCTCTATTGCCCATAATTTTCTTTTTTAAAAAATAAATTGAGGAATGGTCTAAATATTTGTGAATTGTGAACAACATCTTTGTTGCTATAGAAACTTGTTTCTTGTATACACCGAATTATGAATTATCTTATCTCCCCTTTTACAGATTATAGTGCTCAGAAGATTCAGATTCCTCTATAATTGCTGGATTGTATCTCTTTATTTTGTGCTATTATTTAAATTGTGATTGCGTCATGAAAGGTATCAGATATGTGATGAGAGAGAGAGAGAAGAAAGAAAGGAAAATGAATATTGTATCGAATGAATTATTCAACTAACAGAGTACACTAGTTTTATATACAAAGATGAGGGGTCATCAGTTAACACACACTTGTAACTGATTGACTAACAACTAACAACTATTAGTTTGCTAATCTAACTGACTACAAATATAACTAAATGGAGTAACTAATGGGCCTTTGGGCCTCCATTACTATTGTCACGTCAAGTATGATGTTCTTTGACAGCTTGCGAGAGAGTTGTTTAAGTTATTTGGCGTTGAATGTATTTGTATTTAAAATACCACTATGCTATCATATGAATCAGAACTGTGGCACGGTAATACCTCAAATTGAGTATGTAGAATAGAAATTAATAGCTAAAATGTAAAATTTGATTATAAGGCTTGATTGTACTTTTGAATGTACTGTTTTTTGAATGTACTGTTTTGGTTCTTTGAATTTTTTTTTTTCTCTTGATTTTTTAAAGTGAAAAAATGGCTTCATCTATCAGCTTGTCGACTAATTATTAGTATGAATTAGACTAGGCTAACCATTTATTATATTTTAATTTTAATTATAAATTTAATTTATTATATAAGAATATTTAAATAAATTAAAGACGCTAGTAGCTCAGCTATAATTCTCCAAAAAAGGAAAAAAAATCAGCTCAATAAATTGTCATGTTATTATCTCTTGATGTGTTCCCAAATTTTGTTTCATTATTTTTTTAAAGGAAAAAACATTTCTCCTATAATAATTTTTTTATTTTATTTTCAGTAATTCTATAATGGTGTTATTTTGGGATTTAAGAAAACAAATTATTTTAAAAGTTTTACTTTTTCTTTGTATAATCATTTTTATGAAAATATCTTGTATTTTCCACATCTTAAAACGATGTCATCTTGAATCATCATAAAAATAAATTAAAAAAAAGTTATTTAGAGAAGGAAGTAATTTAGAATAAATTATGCTTTTGAGAACAATTTTCAACAAAATTTTGTTGAGTGATAATGTTTGCCTCATTTTAAGAAATCTTAGGCTTCTTAAGCCCCCCGCCCTCCTCTTCATATATTGGGAGATATTTTAGAGATATAGAAACCCAACATATTCGAATGGATGTTGAAGTTTGTAGTTCTAAGCAGTTTTGATATTGGTAGTATTAGGTGGTGTTTGGTTGAGATGGTTTTTGGAGGATATCTATCTTTCTCAAGTATGGCTTTTAGAAACACCATGTTTGTTTTGACATATTTTCTCCAAAAACCCATCTATCCAGGAAGTATGGATTTATGAGAAACATAGATATCCTCACTGTTCAAAAAACCAATTTGAAGGTGGGATTTTCGGAAAATCGGTTATCTCACTTTTAATGCACTGTTGATTTCATAAAGCTACATAATTTTCCCAATAAAGTTTTCCCCCACCAAACAACTTTTTTTTTTTACATTTTTCTACCTATTTTACTTTATCCATCTTTCCAATCATTTCTCTATCTATTACATTTCCCTACTATTCTAAAAAAAATTCTCATACCAAAGGTTTTCCGCATCTGGTTTCTGAAGGATCCCTCTTTCTTGTATGAAGGGCTGTTATGTTATTACAGTAATTTAGCATGGCATCTTTCTGTGGCTAAAAATATGAATTATACTCAACAATCTTCATCCTTTATGAATATACTACGTTGGGCTAATTTTTTGGGGTAGTGGCATCACAGCTCTTGTGGTAAAATTCCTTGTCATTCATGAACTGAAATTAATTCATTTCAGGAGGTAGTATTTACAATTTGTTAGAAGCGTGATAAACAGCATATATTGGAATTTGTGTTATCGTTGAATTAAACCATAACTTTCGGATGGAGGTGGATTCTCTCATGTGAAAAAGTGGTGGTGATCTTGTTATTTGATCACAACCACTCATTTAAAAATTGTACACTTTTTTCTCTCTTATCTGATCATAAATGAGTGGTTGTGATCAAATAACATGACCACATGACCACTTTTCCACGTGAGAGGATCCACTCCCATTTTTGTCTATTGGACAAACTGGGATATTGTTTTGGATTTGATAAGGTCAGAGATAACTAGAAGTTCATTACGTCTCGTATAGAAGTGGTTGGAGGGAACATTAAACTGAAATAACATACCATGAGAACTTGTTCAAACTGTTCTACCTTGAATGTGGTCAGATAAATTTGTTCAAATATAATCATGAAACTTGTTCAAACTGTTGTATCTTCAATATATCTGCTCATTCAATGCTGCTATTTGCATCTTCCACGGAGTTTTATATCCATGCTTCTAACTAAACTAAAGTCCACATCGAGCAGTGCACTAAGAAGAGCTAAAGTGCTTGTTGTATAAAATAAAAGAGCTTCTACATTTTCAAAGGCACGGAGCCGTGTAATGAGAACAGAGCGAACTATTCTTTCGCCTTTTACTAAAGAATACCGTGTTCTCGTTACTATAAGCGGCATACGCCTATTTTTGGAAGAGTCTTCTTCACTGAGGACTCTGCAATGTTAGTTTAAAATTTGAAGTGCTATTATTTGAAATTTATTAGTCTAAATTCGTAATTAAATTATCTTTGTTTACTTCTCAGCTACGCGACGATCATGGGCATTTAACTTGTATGAATTGTTTACTGTCATATTCTAGTTTGTAGTTTAGTTTAAATTTGTGATTATCCTTGTTTAATCTTGTCAAGAGGCATGTAATCTAACTTTTAACAGTTATGTTAGTTATAATTTATTAATTAATAAATGTGATTCAATGAAAATCAATGGTGATTGTGTTAGTTATAAAAGTGATAAATTTTTTTTTGTGGTAAGTATATTTTTTCCCATGATTTATCATGTGAAATTTTAATATGAGAATGGCAGCAATGCAAGGACCTGTCCAGGTGGATTCCTGTTGAAGAAATTGAAATTATAAGAAGTCATCTCCCTCATCACCCACTTGATGATGTTGATCTCTAAGCAAACAGAGATGGATTTAGGGAGCTCTGATATTTGGAGTTTAATTTGGAGATAGAAAGGTCCATATAGGATTCAATTATTTTGGTGGAAAGTAGCTCATGGTAGACTTCTCACAAAGAAAAGGATGGCTCACATGCAGTTGGGGATTCTCTGTGCGCTTTATGCAATAATGCAGAAGAATGCTGGATTAATGCTTTACGTGATATGTTCATGTGTTAAGACTCTATGGACTAATTTAGGAGCTCAAAACTATTGCTCAGAATTTTTTATCATGGATGGCAACAATTGGATTGTATCCAACCTTCGGATAGATACAGCTCATAATAGTGAAGTGCCTTGGAATACATTGTTTGCTGTCACAGCTTGGCTTTGTTGGAAGTGGAGGAATGACAAGTCACATGGTGGTCAAAACCTCCATTATGCTTATAACCATAACTTCACAGTAAGTTAAGGAGTTCAGGGATTGCATAATTCAAGAAAGAGGGAAATTACAGTAACATCGAAATTTCCAGAAAGAGATTGGATTAAAGTTAATACAGATGGAGCTCTTAAAGGAAATCCCGGATTTGCAGCTTGTGAGGGAATGATAAGAGAAGGTACAGGTAAGTGGTTGAATGGGTTATTGTAGTGCTATCCAAGTGGAATTATGAGATATTTTAAAAGGAATTCAATTAGCTTGGGAAGGTGGTTGAAAAAAAGTGATTATTGAAAGTGACTCGGCAACGACAGTTACTTGGCTCACTGAAACGGGTGAGCTAGCCGGTGAGTACCATTTGGTGTCTCGTATATGGGCTTGGAAGAGCAAGGATTGGACAGTAAAAATAAAGCATCCGTATAGAGAGAGTAATTGTTGTACAGATTTAAGAGGTACCCCTAGTACTTGTTATATTTCTTGTTTTTAGCCTCCTTGGGGTTTTTTCTCCCATCCAGGATACCAAAAAAAACTCATAAAAAAAGAATAGAAAAACAATGGTTTGTTTTTTTTTTTATGTATAAACGTGAGATTTCGTGGCAAGCAAAGCACACACAATTGTTATAGGATTTGATGTTTGTACTTTTAAAAAATATGAAGGTGTGTTATTTTAAGTAAGAAAGAAATAAGCAATCAAAATTATGGGAGAGAGACAATGAGTCTTTTTTAATTTAAATTTTAAATAAAAAAATACTAATTTGTGTCTTTCTCTCACTTGAAATGATACAATTATATGCCATTTAAAATGATAAACATTTTTCTCATTCTTGTAAAAACAACATACTCAAATTTTTTCCTTTTAGTAACGCGGTGATTTCTGGTAATTTTACATATAAAAATGATTTTTTATACTATCCAAATACTATTCTTTTCATTATTTTTTAAAAATATCATTTCAAAGTGTAAATCAAATTCTTTTAATTTAAATATCTTTTAAAATCAATTCTATTGACATTAACCCCTCTAAATATAATTAATTTACCTCATATTAGTAAAGGTGGATACGATAGTTCAGCATCTCATCCCTTAAGTAAGTGGTTGGGGGTTCGATCTCCAATTCTTGTGAATGGAAAGCATCCCGTATTCTAAAGTAAACTTGAATCTACCTCATATAATTTTTTTTTTGGTATTCGAATCTACCTCATATTTAATTTCAGTTATATTACAATTTTAATTATTTAAAATGTAAAATTAAATATACTCTTAATATTTTTGAAAATAATTTTACATTATATAAACTTTTTTCCAATCACATCGTATCTTATCTTGGAATTGCTACGCAACAGTAGACGTTGCAAAGAAGAAACAAACTTTTGGGCCCAGAAAGCGCTAGAAATTAACGAAGGAGCAGAATAGGCTGTATATGGGCCCATATATGATGACCTTATCTGGGCTATAAAAGAAAATCACGTTGGAAGGTGGCCCAAATTCACGAAACTAGGGTTCTTGCGATTTATAATAAGGCATCATCTCGCCTCCAATTCAACCTCCACGACTCTCATCTTCATTCTTCGTTTCCTTCGGTGAGCTTTCTCTCTGTGTTACTTTTTTCTTATTTTTTTTTTTGATGATATATAGTGTTTATAGATACTTAATTGTATTCTGATTCAGGTATTTAGATCTTAGTCAAGGAGGTTTATAACACTCACAAAAAAAGATGCAGAACGAGGAAGGACAGATCACAGAGCTTTACATTCCTAGGAAGTGGTATGCACTTTCATCTCGTTATCTTTTTTCTTTATGGAAAACTGTGGTAGTTTTTTTTTTTTTTTTGGGTTTTAGAATTTGAAGTGATTTGCGAATTTGGTGCAGCTCTGCAACAAACAGATTGATAACTTCAAAGGATCACGCCTCGGTTCAGATTAACATTGGGCATTTGGATGAGAGTGGAGTTTACAATGGCCATTTCTCCACTTTCGCCCTCTGTGGTTACATTCGTGCACAGGTCTCTATATATTATTTCACTATTTTTCTAATTTATTTTGGAATTTCATTATTGTTTGCGTTACTTGATTTGTGCCTTACCGGTAGTCATATGAAATTTTTTGAAGTAATTACTTTGCCCTTTTTTATGTACTTGTTGATTTAGGCCACTTAATTATGCTTGTAGCTTCGTATTCCCCTATTGTTTGATTCTGTGGTTGATAAACTATATATTAAATTAAAGGATTTTATAATTCTCATGTAACATTTTTCCTACACACCTAGTTTTGGCATAAGAATTCACTTTTCATCTAACATGAGAATTATGAAACCCTAAATTAAACACCTGGCCAGCTAAGCAAATTGTGCATTTGTTTTTACTGATTTGTTTGTTTGATGTTAAATTGCTGTTGGGGTAGCTGTTTGCTTATGTTGCATAAACACTGTTGATTGTCATTACATCATTTACATGGTCTTTCAATTAAATTTTGAATTAGCATCAAACTAAATTGGTTGACTGTGTTTATTATCTGTCTACTTGCTTTTCTCTTCTTGGTTTTTTTAATTTTTTTATACTTCTTTTGGTTGGTTGTTGATTTGGAATCATATAGTTTTCTTCTTTGTTTTTGTATTTCATGTCATTCTAATGCCTTATATTTCTTTCTCTAATTTTGTAATGAAGCAGAGATGACTAATATGATTAACACTCTTGAGTAGATTTTGGGGTTTCTGCTAGTTAGTTTGTCTTCACCCCACCCCGTCTAGTAGTTTTTTATTATATTCTGTTCCCTTAATTGGGAGTGTGTTTTTTTTTTACCCCCCCTGATCCCTGTCATCCTGGAACGTGCACTGATATCCTGTGGATGCAGATTTATAATTAACTTTTAAGGATTGGATTTCTTAGGTCGTGATTTCATGTTCTTGTTTCTCATTTCCAGGGAGATGCTGACAGTGCACTTGATCGCTTGTGGCAGAAGAAGAAAGTTGAATCTAAGCAACAGTAGATGTGCGTGATAGGTTGTTATGTGTTAAGTTTTGTTCTTGCTAGAGATATTTGAGTATTATGATCTACATTTTGCAATACTTCTTTTGAATTTCGTTTGGTTCCTCCTTCAAGCAAAGTTGTTTTTGACTGTTTGACAGTTCTTTGATAAGTATTTGGTTGTTTCCGTACTCCGTAGATTTATGTTAACATTGATCTTTTGTATGGTTTGTTTTAACTGCCCAAAGGAATGTATTTTGCTCAAGTTAGTGCTGCTATTGTCCATATGTGATGGATGGTGCTGTGGCATAGTTAGATTCCTATGGAAAATGGAGTGCTAATTTCCTTTGGACTGTGTTTGGACAAGGCACATGAATTGACTTATGTAGTTTTTGAAGGTATTTAAAATCCACCCGTAAAATATAATTTTTGGATATTAAATAGGGGATAGGTTATGCTATGTACTTTCTTTTTTTCATGCTTACCTTGTCTTTCAATTTCTAACACTTTTATATCAAAATTTCAAGAGGAGAGAGAAATGATAAAGGTTAATTGAGATTATGATTTAATGGTGTTTAAGAGAATAACCTGTTTCGGAAGAGGTTATTCTAACACCATCAGAGTTTTCTCTTCTTTTGAGATTTCCTAATGATGTTGGAAATTGGTAGGTATGAAAAAAGATAGGTAGAATAATCTATTTCAAATATAATTTAATGATGAAAGAAAAGTTGTAAAGGTAGAAAAATTAAATAGGTAGGAAATATAACAATTTCCAAATAAATATAGCAAAACTATTTAAATGTGTTGGTAGCCAAAAAAAGGGCACCATTCCACTGCTCAAGGCTCAGCCATCCCTACAATGGTGTCATCCACTTACTAATTGAAATTAATGGTGATTGGTCTTGGAGGTCCAGAATTCTAACGCAATGGCACATGCACGATCAATGCCAAAGCAGCAAGTCAGCAACCACTGACTATATGCTACGTTTACGATAAATTTGCAGACCAAAGCATCACTCAGCATAAAGCTACGGATGCAGGGTTTTTGAAAATGTTGAGAAGGTCGTATACAAAGAGTTTTTAGTGATAGCACCCATCACTATGAGGGCATATTTGGAGTGCGTAGTATAAATAATAATAATAATAACAATAATAATAAAGTAACCATATCATATGATTTACTTCGAATTTTACTATGAGGGCATATTTGGAGCGCGTAGTATAAATAATAATAATAAAAAAGGAACCATATCATATGTAAGGTCCAAAAACAAGATTACTTATAATCGTAACTCGTAAGCTAAAAACTTATCCAATTTTAAAACCGTTAAATCAGTATTACAGCTGAATATCCAGTTCATCTGCTGGTACAGATACCATCAAGCAGAATTCATACAAAATTTTAATAAACTCGGAGAAAATATTTTAGCAAAAAACTTATTGAAATTTATAAAAAGTTAAGAACATAATATATTCACAAAAAAAAAAAAACATTTTATGCAATTACGATATACTATATAAATTATTTATGATACTTTTATAAACGTCTCATATTTTTATTGATTAAATAATAGCAAAAAGGATAAATAAGATGATAGATGTAATGCTATCTCATCACGAGATATTTTTTTGTTGCTACATGAGTTTTTTTCCCCCTTTTTCCAACCTTTAAATATGCATTACAATTAAAATATGGTCAACATTTTTCACATTTAAAATATAGTAAAATATTGTCTAAAAAAAAAGACGTAAAAAAAAAAAATATAGTAAAATAGACATGCCTAAAATATTTGATGTATATATATATATATATATATATATATATATATATATATATATAGGGTTTAGATTAAAGTTACTACACCTAAGGATTGGTGCAACATTAAAAATATATAATGTAAAAACATTAAATATGGAAAATCATATCATAAATATAAAGTATTATATATGGAAAATCATAACCATACAAAGTTGGAAATAAATATAATATTTTTATTTTCTAAAATTAATTTTAAATGCGACAGTGATGCTGCAGAATTATATATATATATATATATATATATATATATATATATATATATATATATATATTGTCAGGATAATTTTACACTAGTGTAAGTTACACTCTCAATCTTGACCATTGATCCCACTTATATCTAAGGGCTCAAATTTTTTAATGATGTGAGTCATTGGATACCATTGATTTCCGTCCTTATAACTCTTACATCGGTTATAATTTAAGAATATATATATATATATATATATATATATATATATATCAATTATACAATTAAAATATGGTCATTGAAAGAAGTGATTATTTTAAAATATAGTAAAATGTTGTCTACCTCAAAAAAAGAAGTAAAATATGGTGAAAAAAGAAGTATTATACCAAAAAAAAAAAGAGAGTCAAATATCTACTGAAAAAATATAGTAAAATAGAGTACAGTGATGCCTAGAATATTTGATTTAGTATATATATATATATATATATAGGGCATGATTATCTTATATCTTATTAGGTCTCACTAATTAATTAATTTTTAATTCCCAACAAATCTCAACTATTGGATGCATGAAAATCAAATATTAAGATTTAGTGTAAGATTTATTATTCTTACACCCGTGTAAGTTGATCCTATCCCTTTATATAATGGACAGAATAAAATATTTCTCTTACTTTAAGAACATACCGTGTCATTATTTGCTTTTTAGTTTTTGTTATTTGTTGACGTAATCCTTGGAAATAAATAATTCACCGATATATAATTAATCATTATATTCTTTCTTGTTTTATCCAAAAAATAATAATTAATCATTATAAAATAAATAAATAAAAATTATTTTATTGAGTTAGACTTGAATGAATCTATAATGAATTAGTTAAATATTTACGTGAATGATGTACCAAAAAAAAATATATTTACGTGAATGTATAATATAATAGAAACATCATTTTGAAAATAAGTTCCAAATATTATTATGTAAGTACTTACACTAAATACAGACTAGAAGACTTTTTTTTTTTTGGCATGAAAGACCTATTATCTCTCAAGTAATTAATTGGGTTTGCAATTGCCCAATAATTTTTTTATTTATAAAAACTGCGAATTATCATATCAATTTTTATACAATTAATTTAAGAGTGTTTAGCATAGTTATAGTTTTTATCGTTTTACTCTCTTCAAATAGATAATAAAATCATTTTGAGGGAGTGAAATAATTATAAGTCTGCACATTATAATTGATAAGGCTTCAGTTCAACCTCTATTATATATCTAATTTTATATCGGGCATGCAAGGAAATATTTCTATTGACACGGTAGGAAAGAGACCTGTGTGGTTCAGAGAATTTTGGTCGAGTCATATTTGGTTGCTTGGTTAGGATTTTGTTGTATATTTTTGTGATTTGTGTGTATTTGATGACTAGGTTTCTCAAATTAGCTGAGGGGGCTGTGAAAAAAAAATTATTCACAAATATCTGAACTCAAGTTCTTACTTAAATGGAATCATTTATAATGTTAAATCCAAATTATTCTTACAATATAAGTTACATTTTTATTTTTAACCATTGATTCTACTCGCATCTAACGACTCACACGATCAATAACTTATATCCATTGGATTCAAGTAAATCAACGATTATAATTTAATATAAAATTCGTTATTCTTGCACAAAACTTATCATTGTTACACATATAAGTTGATCACACCTTTATATATTATATATGGCTGAGTCTGTCTTCAAAGTAGCTGCTAATTAATTGCAATCCGGAACATCGCAGTGATGATGATTTTCCTAATGGTTAGCTGAAATTTATATCGTGTGTTTATTAATTATGGTTTTCAGACAAGCAAAGTGGATGTCGTATCTAATCATATTAATGAGTTTAAAAAGGAAAATTGTTGATTAAATTGGATAATACAACCCTTTTAAAAATTAAGGATGGTTAATTTGGCTGCTAATCAATATAATTTGCTAGCCTATATGCATAGGAGGAGCTCTAACCATTGACTTGATTGTTGAGATATCTAAGTGTGATGAGTCTCATATTGATTAGTAATGAATTAAATGAACTTTATATAAGTGGAAGGATTTATGATCCCAATGCTTTAAGATTTTGGGTCGAGACATTGTGTCAGACTCACTTGATATGATGATATGTTCACCCTGCCATGGGCTTCTCATGGACCTGCCTAACAGTGGCATCAAAGCCTGGTTAGGCTCGGGCTAGCTTGATGATTGACTAGAGATGAGTTGAGTACTTGAGCCCTCGGATAACTTTTGAAAATCCTAAAATTTGTTTTATGACTATTGTGCGAATAACATCTTTTGTATATATTGAATTTGTAAAAAAAAGTTTAATACAAAAGCATCAGTAAACAATAATATAGTTTTTTTTTTAATGAGATATGAAGCTCTACACAATTAAATTTTTGTTAATAAGATGTGACTAGGTTTTTTCTTGGGTTTAGTTGATGGGTTAATGGATCTTGGGTTTAGAATTTTTTTGTCTATGATTGGGGAAAAATTCAAGTAGATAAAGAAGAATTAATATATTGGATCGGTTTGGATTGGATCGGTTTTCATTAACCAATCCGAAAACTGATCCAATCCAATTAAAATTTGTGCTTTTTATTCGGTTTTCGATTTTTCCGCTTTCGGCCTATTCAGTTTTCGATTTTTCGGTTCGGTTACCGCGGTTTGAATCGGTTGATGAACACCCTTAGTAATGAGCTAAGTGAAGTCTATATAAATGAAAGGACCCATGAGCCAAATATCTTAAGATTTTGGATTGAGATATGGTATCAGACTCATTTGATATGATGGTGTATATTCTCCCGACCACAAATTTCCTCTGGACCTGCGCCTGACATTGGCATAGTTGGACTTTTAAAAAATTAACCATGTTTAAGATGTGGGTAAATAATCATAATTAGGTTTGCAGCACTTGAAAGGGAAAAAATTTAGGACTAAAATTTATTTTTGACATGAGTAGCTTTACTGGCTCGACCAGTGCCTATATATATGGTCCTAGTGAAACAAGTAAATAAAACATGTTATTATTATTTTTCGGAATGGAAGAATCGTATCTCACCAAACAGAATGGACGGTAGAGTTTTGCACCTTGTCCAAACCATTTTCATGGGTTATACCTACCAAAAATGTTTGGTTTACCGTGTGGTCAACGAGATTATTTATGGTGGACGGGGACCACCATATTTTAGGTGATCCCTTAATATAAATAGAAGGGTAATATTGGAAAAGAAGAAAAATGATAGGGATAAAAAAAGAAAAAAAAATCAATGTTATGAGAGAGAATACGTGATGAACCTAAATCTGCATGTATAATTTGGGGACTCTTCTTTTCTGTTTACCTTATATGTCTCTACTGTTCAACCAACATCAATGGCAGAGTCAATTTTTTCTTTTAAGGGGTGAAATTATAATATAATATTTTTAAAATTACATCTATTTATATAATAAAAAAATAAAAAAATGTTTCTATTAATTTGGAAGGGGATAAACTTCAAATATAATTAAAAAATAAAAAAGAATGTTCAATTTTAAATGTTTATTGGGAGGATGATTTTTTTTTTTTTTTTTTTTGGGTAAGCACGATTATTCTTTTAACTATATCCTCGCTTCCATTGAGTAACATTATGCACCACATGTTTGCTTAACGGACTTAGTTCAAGTAAAATTTTGATCATCATTATAATATTCAAAGTGTTTATACATTGTTTCAGGACTTCAATCATAGTTGTAAATAATTGAAATCAATAAACAATGACATTTATGTGCATGAATGAAGCTTCTCGTATAATACTACGATGATTTTAATTATAACCACACATTATTTAGAATGTACTTATTGAGTTACAAAAAAAAAAAAAAATCAAATTTATTCATAATAATGGAGTTCGACTGATAAAGTTTGGAGGTTTATCATATACCCATTTTTTAAGGATATTTATTTTTTTAATAATTTTTATTTTAAGATATTTCAATCGATTTATCGCTTCACGACTAATCTAATTCGGGGAGGTCACATGATTAAGGCTTTTAATTTAACTTGTATACTACTATACTTAATTCTGTTAAAAATAATTTATTAATCATTTATCATATTCAATAAATATTTAAACATTTATACTAATATCACTAACTAATAAATATTAAGAACTCCCTAAAGAGGACTAATAACTTCCAAAAAAAAGTATCTATAAATAGTTGTGGACATCTATGAATTTAAAATAGTACAGGTAGCATCATTGCGTCAAAAAACAATGACAGGAACCAATCTCAAAATTTTGTATAATTTTTCTTTTCTTGAGCATTGTATTTTTGGTTGGTGACCTTTATTTTAAGCTTACCTCTTCAAATAATAATAGCAGAAAAAAAGGTAATAATACAGCAACAGCCAACAGCATCCTATTCCATGACATATTGACATTGATGATTCGTTGAAGTTTTATCATATTGAACAGGAAAAAATATTTATCCGGATATAATCTATCGTTTTAGATTCTAACAGTTGATTTTCGTCTATCAACGATTATAATTTATTAGGTCAAATTTAATGAATCAAATTTATTATTAATTAATTAATAATTTGATCCAATAAATTATAATCGTTAATGGACAAAAATCAACGATTAAGATAGAAAAAAATATAAACTTATATTCTTTAAAATGACAGATGTTATTCCCTATTAAATAACGAAAAATAGAAAAATAAAAAGGTACTGATAGAGATCGCTCTGATACCTACTTGTTTAAGGGTACCGATACCTATGTTGTCAATTCTTTATCAAATTATTATATTTAATAAATTATCACATATCTAATCTAATCTAATTTATTTAATACTTTTAAAATATCTAATCTTTTAGAATATCATTTGTTTTAGAAATAGCTATTTTATTTTTCATTTAAATTTCTTGAAAAAATTTAATTTTTTTATCATTTTATTATTATCTCTTGATATTTTCATCAAGTGAATAAAATAAGATATTATTAAAGTGAAATAATAAGTTAGTTAAACGTAATGAATTTTTTTAAAATTTAGTGAAATTTTAATGGTTTCTTAATATTAAAATTAATGGAATTCTATCATATAAAGTAGACAGATATTAAAGAGTGTCTTACGACAGTCGTTAATAAAGCCCTATAAAATAAGGTTTTTGTGTGGTTTGGGATAAAATAAGGTTTTTAATAGGTGGGCCTTATGTCACTTGTTCTCTAAAATATTAAACTCATTTCATTCGTCAGACTATAGTTAATTTATCTCTTCATATAACTGATATACAATAATCACATTCGACTACATATTTACCAAAACCTTAATGTGTACATATTTAATGATGTTTCGTTTTTAATATTTTAAATTTAAATAAAATTCCTATCTTATCGTCTTCATTTACAAATGCATTTTGTTAATCTTAAAATTATAAATAATATTTAGTTTTGTTATAATAAAAAAATTAATTATATTTATCTGAACTATGATATGTTATATATGTGAATGTTTGGATTGATTTTTTTTTAAATTATTATTTTTACGTTTTTTCAAAAGAATTTTAAAAAATATTAGTTTTCAAATTTATTGTTACGCAATCCAAACTTTATCAGTTAAATAAATTTTTAATGTCATCTTAAAAAAAATTTGAAAACTAAATTTTTGTTTTGTTATAATAAAAAATTAATTATATTTATCTGAAGTAAGTTATGTTATATATGTGAATGTTTTGATTGGCTTTTTTTTTTATAATTATTTTTACGTTTTTTCAAAAGAATTTTAAAAAATATTAGTTTTCATAATTTATTGGTTACGCAGTCCAAACATTATCAGTTAAATAAAATTTTAAGGTAATCTTAAAAATAAATTTGAAAACTTTAAAAAAAATTATATTTTATTTTTTGAAAAAAAAAAAAGTCAAACAAACTTTTGTTTGTAATTTTTTATTTTTTGTTATAACTAGAAGCATTGGAGCGTGAATGAAAGCCAAGAAAACCGGGTTTTGTTTAGTTTAGACTTTAGACCGAAACGTGAGCCATGAAATTGAAGTATTTTCCTCAAAAAATGGAAGAGATTGTTTGTGTTCTCTACCATCCGAATTTCCAACTGTGTCTCCTTTCCACACAGATTCTCCACTAACAAACCTTCTTCTCTTCTCTTCTCTTCTTCTTCCCTTTTACCTTTGTCTCTTCCTTTTGTTATGCACCCTCACTTCTTCTTCTTCTTCCTTCTTTGAGCCTTCTCTCTCTCTCTACTTGTGTGTGGGTAGACGTAGTTGCATTCTGAGCTGGTTGACTCTCTGTTGGGTCTTCTTGGCTTGTTCAGGATCTATTGGTAAGTGGGCTTTCGTTTTTTATTTATTTTTTTATTTATTTATGTTCTGTGTTTCCTATGTCATCTCTGTTTCTTGTGGGTTTCAGTTATTTCACGAAAAGGAAAATAAAAATGTTGGCTTTTTTGCTCTAATGTTAATAAAAAAAATGTGCAATTAGAATCTCAAGTAAAAGTTTTGATTTTTTGTTTGTTTGTTTAATTAGGTGAAAGTATTACTGAATTGGAACTGATGAAAAATGCGCGTTTGGTAATGGTTTCTCATTAAGTTTTAGCTGTAGTTATTTTAGACTCTCACATTAAGTGCTAATGGTTAGGTATTGTGATAATTGTCATTTGTCAAAGCCAATGAAGATTGAGTGAGAGAGATAGAGATTGTGATTGAGTTTTTTGTGTTTTTAGAATTTGGGTCTCCTTTTTTGTTTTTAATGGAAACTTTTTGGTTGATTCATAATAATCAATTGATGTCCTTCCTTCCTTCCTCTTTTCTTTTGTTTTGGGGGTGCTTGGTGAACACAATTTTATTATTTTCTGCTGTTGGGTTGTTTAAGTAATGGGTAGTTATTTGAATTTTAACTCTCCTAAAGAATAGGTCATAGTTATTAATGGAGCCTATCTAGTGTGTAAGTGGGTAGTTATTTTTTAAGTTGTCTTGTATTATCTATTTAAACCTTCAAGTATTTGAATAAAAGTATCAGATCAGATTAGAAAAGTTATCCCTAAAGGCACTTGTGCAAGAGGTCAGGCTTCCTCAATAAAGCCATTTGAGGTCATGCTTCCTCAGTAAAGCCAAATTCCATTTTTATTTATTGTGTTCATATCAATTGGTATCAAAGCTCAGACATGGACAAACGTATTTAGAAATCGGAAGACGCGGTCCAGTCTTTGTCAGAGCAATTCAAGGAGATGTTCAACCAATTCTCCAACCGGTTGGACGTCTTGGTGGCTAATAGGCCCAACACCACCACTTGATCTGTTAGAAACTATATGAGGCCCGCGATCAGAAGATCATCTTTCCTGGTCAAAATGTGCGACAGACCATAACAGTCAGCAACACCGAGGATTCACCTTTATCCACTCCCACCAGCGGTGCTGCATCTTTCGGAAGTGGCGCCTCCTCCACCGGTTCGACTCTCGTTCGCTGTAATGACGCATTCACTCCAGGCCATCGCTGCAAACAATTGTTCACCATCCAAGCAGTGACAAAAGAGAGCGACGACGAGGCGGTGATGGAGGAAAGTGAAGGAGAAGCGGATATTGAAGATGATTCAGGAGAAGCGGATATTGAAGATGATTCAATTACTCTTGAGGACAAGTTATTTTTAGGGGGAGGGAATGTTACGATTTTTTATTTTATTATTTTCTGCCCATTGTTGAGTTGTTTATGTGTTTTTTTGAATTTGAATAAGTCATAGTTATTAATGGAGCCTTTTTGTGTTTTTATTTTTTAAGTTGTCTTGTATTATCTAAAACCTTTATTTGAATAAAAGTATCAGTTGATTCATAAGTTATCAATTTGATGTTTCCTTAAAGCCATTTGAGGTCCTTCTCTTTCCATTTTTTGTTATTGTGTTTGTATCAACTAGCCTAAATAAACTCCTGGAATCTTTACCTTGAAAGGAATTTGGTCTTTTTTTGTTGGAGAGATGTTTGGCAGTCAGCTACTTGGCCTTTTTTAATGATATTTTGCTAATAGGTGTTTAAACGTAGTGTCTTCAATGTTAAAGGCTATGGTCATTGGCATGTACCTTCTTTTCACTGTTAAGATTAAGGGGATTGCCATGTATCTTCTTTTCTTCTAGAGTTCTCTTATGTTGGTTTAGGAGGTTATCTAATCGGCTATGCTTTTGTTACTTTCATTATAACCTTCCCCCTCCCTACAAGAATAAGAAAGAAGGAATTTTGGCAAAGAACCTATTCTTAAATAGTGTAGCTTAGTTGAACTAGTCTAGAAGGAAAAGCCATTATATGCAAATATTGACAGAGATGATCTATGAGGTTGAATATGTGTATCCTACAATGTTGATATTGAAGCTAATATTATTTGAAACTTCAATTTTTATTTTAAAGAATTTCTTTTCCCATTCAAATTATTATAAATAATTTGTGCTATCATCATGATATAGATCATGTCATTGTTTTCCTTGTCTTATGTTATGAACCTTCCTTATATTCTAACACTTGAGATACTCTTAGGTGGGCTTCAGAATAAGATGCTGTATCCTAGGATAGTTTTAAAGAACAAAAATATAAATATCTCAAGACCTCTCATTAAAATGCTAGACACTCGTTTGTGCAATTTTATAATTTCCCCTTCAAATATGTTATCTTATCATACTTTTAAGCCAACACTGATACTGTGAAGTTTTCAGCCAAATGTCTATAAGTTGTAGGTCTATCATGTTTGATTCGAGCCATCCATTCCAATGCTTGAAAATCTCACTTCCAATTGGCTATATTGTTTGAATGCCATTTGTTTTCCTTCTAAAAGTGAGCAAACAAGGGAGTGCTGATAGTTTTACGATATTCTGTTTTAGCATTGTCATCATTTCTTTGTTTGTTGAGCTGATGGCTGCTGCATCTGTATGTGGTGCAGGCTCTAAAGTTTATTGAATGAACCCTATTGTTGGGGGCTTGGGGCATTATTAATTATATGAGTTTAGTCCTTCCACAATCTGGAAAATCTTTCATTCAAGTATTCTATATGATAAAATGGCCATTATCTAGTAGATAATTTTTTTATAAATATATATTGATTATAATTCAGAGGGCGAGCCCAGAACAGTGGTAAAGCTGCTCCTTGATGACTGAGAGGTCACGGTTTTGAATCCATGAAATAGCCTATTTGCAAAAATACAAGGGTAAAACTGTGTACAAAGATTTGCCTCACGGCCCTCACCCCTATTGATTACATATATTTTGGTTTTCATGGGAAGTGATTTTGTATATATTGATTACAGATATTTTGGTACAGTTCAATTACATTTCATATGTTGCTGAAAGTTCTCATTTAGACATATTTACCAGTGATATTGACAGTATTGGGAATGGATTTTTTAAACCAGGAGATGAGCATGCTTAGTCCTGAAGGTGAACTTAAAATTAGTTTTGGATATCAATGCAATAGCGATGGAGGTATCCCTTGCAAGGTTGCCAATGGCTACCCAATCCTTCCTGAAGTACGTAGAACAAGCAGTTTTTCTTGCTTGTCAGGTGCTGCCGTAAGTGCAAATGCTACACTAGCCAACACAAATATCTGCAATGGTGTGATAGGAGAAGAAATCCTTCCGAGTTTGGACTCTCCTAATTCTTTTCGAAGGGTACCCTCTTCGCAAAGTCTTCCAAAGTTGGACATACTATCATCTTCTCTCCATAGTAATATGTCAAACCTAAGTTGCAGCCCATCCACTCCAAGGAGTATGCTTGAATATGACCCTTGTACATTAAAATCCATGAGTGCTCCTTCCAGAAGTGAAAGTTTTCTTAATGCTATGGAAGTACAAGTAGCAGGAGGAGCTGCTGGTGAAGATAGAGTTCAAGCAGTTTGTTCTGAAGAAAATGGGTGGCTCTTCTGTGCAATTTATGATGGATTTAATGGGAGAGATGCAGCTGATTTCCTGGCTGGTACCCTTTATGACACTTTCATATCTTATTTTAATATGTTATGTTGGGATTTGGAATCAGATTCCACCAAAGCTTCTAACAATGTGGGTTTGGGTGGATCCTTTCAATACAAGTTGGATGATGAGCGTCAATCTTCGTCAAGATTTGAGGGAAACAACAATTCTAGTCTGAACATTAGTCCACCTGCCAAGTCAGAAACATCATGTAAATCATTTTCACATGCGGTACTTGATAGCCTCCAACATGTTCTTAGTCAGGTTGAGAATGATTTCTTGTACATGGTCGAGCAGGAAATGGAGGAACGTCCAGATTTAGTTTCGGTTGGATCTTGTGTTTTGCTTGTGCTTCTTCATGGGAATGATTTGTATACACTTAATCTTGGGGACAGCAGAGCAGTATTGGCAACATGTGGCACAGATGACAGAATGAATGGGATTGAGAGCTTGAAAGCTATCCAGCTTACAGATAGTCATACCCTTGACAATGAAGCTGAAAGAACTCAACTTCTAGCCAATCATCCTGATGATCCTAAAACCATTGTAGCAGGGAGAGTGAAAGGAAAACTGAAGGTTACGCGTGCTTTGGGAGTTGGCTACTTGAAAAAGGTTGGTATTCTTTTTTATATTTTGACCAATAAGTTTCCAAAAGATTTGGCATAGTGATTTTTTTGAAGAAAAAAAGGTTATTATTATTGTAAAGAACCAATTTAACCCAAAAGTTCAAGCTCTTGGGTGAGGCTACATTAATGGTTTTATATATCTCAACACGCCCCTTCACACGAGAGCCTACTGGGTTTGAAGGGTGGACAATGCACAGGCCCACCTACCTGTGCGAAGAAAGAAATTTCACTAGAAAGAAAGTGGAGGGGGGGGTGAGGATCGAATCCGGTACACCAAGGCTCTGATACCATGTAAAGAACCAATTCACCCAAAAGCTTAAGCCGTTGGGTGAGGCTACATTAATAATTTTTATATATCTCAACAATTATAAACCTATATTGATATCCAAGCTACTAATGGTGAGTGGATGGAAGTGTTATGCATTTTGCCATTTTCTGAGTTTGCTGGTTTATAAACCCAATTATTGCAAAGAGAAAAATATTTGTCTTGCCAAACAAATAGACTTGAATTGTTTCTTTTGCCCCATGCAGAAAAATCTTAATGATGCTTTGATGGGAATCCTTCGAGTTTCTGATCTCAAAAGCCCGCCATATATTTCAACTGATCCATCACTGAATGTGCATAGAATCTCAAATTCTGATCGGTTTGTTATAATCGGGAGTGATGGTTTGTTTGACTTCTTCAGCAATGATGAAGCAGTGAAGCTTGTAGAGTCTTATATGTTGAACAACCCTTTTGGTGATCCAGCAAAATTTCTTGTTGAACAACTAGTAGCAAGAGCAGCTGATTCCGCAGGTCATTTTTCAAGATCTCATGCTAAATTTTATTTTATTTGCATGAATATAAATTTGATGGTTGTTTCATTATGTGTTACTTAAGTGATTATCTTGTCTTTCTGCAAAAAGCAGTTTCAGACACTCACGAAGTGGGTATTTGAGCTGGGTCGGCCCTTTTTCATTATGTGTTACTTAAGTGATTCTCTTGCAGGTTTCAGCATGGAAGAGTTGATGAATATTCCTGCTGGTAGGAGGAGGAAGTACCATGATGATGTAACCGTAATGGTGATCATTCTAGGGATGAATCAACGTACTTCAAAGGCATCAATTTGCATCTAAAGATTGACCAAAGAAAATTTGCATATGAAGCTTTTAAGTGGACACCTTGGTCAAGTAGTATTCTATAGGTTTAAAGTTATGATAGTCAAAGTGTACATATGACATTTTAGAACTAAGAACCATTAAGTTCCTTTGGTATTTAAGAATTTTACAGTTGTATTGTATCACCATTTTATTTGAACACAAGAAATGTAGAAAATGCATTTGTTATGGTCTTGATGTATCTTATTGGCAACATTTGCCATCCCATACACTGTTAGATGTTTTCCTTGTATTATAATATATATCAATGAAATTTAGCTTTTATAATGTAAAATATAGATAAACTACTCTATACTTTATGGGTAAAAGATGTATCATTTTAAAGGAGACAAGTTTGTGTTCTTTTAGGGGATTTATATAAAGTATGACTGGTCATACTCTATGTAAATCTGAAAAGTTATTTCTTTTTTTCTCTCTCTCCGATCACATCGCTGATGCGTAAAGTGAAAAAAAAAAAACAACTTTACATATTTACACAAAATATAACTGGTCATATTTTGTATAAGTCATTAAAAGGACACAATTTGTGTCATTTTAAATGGCACACACTAAATCCATACTTTATTTGCAAGTAAAATACATTATAATGGGAATTAAAAGATTTCAATAAAGAATATAATTGTTACTTTAAATACTTTTATTACGAGTTGATCTACTCTATGTTTGAATTGCGAAAGGACCTAGAGTGTACATGAAAAGATGTAGAAGAATCTAAATTTAAGCATGAAAAAGAAAGTGCTTCACTTTTTGCCTTTTAGACCTTACGTGGGTCGTATAAATATAATTTCAAGGTTTTGCAACGTTCGTTTTATAGTTATTGCCAGGAAATGATGGA
This sequence comes from Gastrolobium villosum, assembly GCA_032173675.1. Classification (NCBI taxonomy): domain Eukaryota; kingdom Viridiplantae; phylum Streptophyta; class Magnoliopsida; order Fabales; family Fabaceae; genus Gastrolobium; species Gastrolobium villosum. The sequence goes on along the minus strand of JAVKPL010011736.1, from coordinate 24,779 downwards.
ATATTTTTAAGGTAACTTTATCTTAAAAGTTTCGATGGACCTTTATTTGGTTAATAAAATTCTTAAGAGATTAAATTTATATTTAAGAAATTAATGTCTTTACGTAGCCCCACCATCTTCAAAAGTGTGAAGTATTATAAAATTCATTCATGAAAGTATATGAATTTTCAATTTTAGATACTTTTTAATTAGTTTCGGATAAGTATAACCCTTAAATGTTATTTTTCTGTCGAGCTGTTCTTTTTCTCTTTAATGAAAGCTTGTTTATTTCTCTAAGCATAATTTTTTATTTTTTATTTTAAATCTTCTTGGGCTTCAGGTTTCTGATTGATGATGGTTTTCTTCCTTTAGTAACTTCACACTTTATTTCATTGATATTCATAATGGTTTAGGTACGCAAGCAGATTGACTCACGTGAGCATGGAAGTTAAAAACTAGTTTTAAAATTGTGTTTTTATGTTTTTACAATTTTTTTTTTCATCAATATTCTAAATGCTTTTATTTTTTTATGATTTTTTTATTACAATTTTATGTTTTATAGTTTTTTATCCCTCTTCCGTTTTTTTTTTTTTTTGGTAAATAATCCCTCTTCCGTTTTTAAATAAAAACTCCAGGTGCTTTAACAAAACGAAATATGCAAAGAACATAAAAGTTGGACTCAAGCGTCATCATTATAGAAATATGAATTTGTATCCTAATAATTGTAAGACCCGACAATGTAACTTTTACTCGAGTTTAGAAATTATTCAATGATAGGGGTATGATATTTATGAAAAAGAGTTGTATAGCATCACTATAATTGCATGAATTATTAAAGTATTAAATCAATTTTACACTAATTTTAGGATTTTCTTTCAATTCATTAATCCTAATGTATAGAATATATGCATGTATTGAGCTAAGATTCAACTGTAGTATTACTTTCCAGTGATTTAGTGAATCCGTGTCTTTTTATTTTTTATTTGTGGTGAATCCATTTTTTTAATATTTCTACTAATCTGTTCTTCCTTTAAGACTAAATTGATCGAGCGTTGAGAGTAGTTAAGGACTCTTTCTTTCAACAGATATGTTTCTCAGGTCTCGAACTTGCATTCTTCACCTTACGAGGATCTTGAGCTATTATCACTCGGTCAACACCCTATTGGTGAATCCATGTTTAAACTATGCCAGAAATCACTACAAGAACAACCAACTTCTTTTGTTTTTTTAATGGGAAGTTGGGAGCAACATACTATTTGTTAGAATTATGTATTTGTGAAATTCAAATTCTCTATATCCTCTTACTGTTCCCAACATTAAATGTATATTTCTCTTTTTTTATAAAATTAAGGTATTTACATTTATAATTTAACATGACACAGACAAAATTTCCTACACACACAACATTTTATGGGGCCCACAGCAAAAAGAAAAAAAAAATTCTGGCAAAGAAACGAAAAGACATAATAGAAACACTCTTCCTACAACATAACTCTTATAAAACCCTTGTTAGAATTATGTATTTGTGAAATTCAAATTCTCTATATCCTCTTACTGTTCCCAATTTAAATGTTACCACTTCTAAAATTAATGTATATGTAAATGGGTATGTGTTTAGCACTGTTGGAGACCCCTGATTTGAATTCGTGAGTATTGTGATAAAAGAAATTACCCTCCTCTCAAATATATTTCCTTTGTAGCTTAACTGAAGCAATCATACTTCAAACAAACTTTAGAAGATAAGGGTCACTCCTTGTGCATAAAGTAACATACTCATAATGAAAAACTCATATACAAGGCCTACCATGCTTACATAAAATTATTATTTCATTTTGTTTATAAGTTTATAAAAGAGAGGGGACTATTTTTAGGGAGTTCAGTTTTTATAGCCAATTCTCTCTGATATATGTTCCTCAAAAAATCCTATTCATGCTGACTTTCCCACCAATGTATGAGATAAATTCTCACTTGAATGTGACATAGCCCTGACCATAGAGTGTTTCCCATAAATCTCAACTTTTGCAATGCAAATGAAGTCCAGCCACGTGTACATGTCCCAAAAATCTGCAACCAAACTAGGCATAAATCACGGCTTAGTTGGAGTAAACAGAACTTCTAATGTTGAAAATTATGCGGTCCTAACTCCCAAAAGAGACTAAAATTTGTTCCATAATGTTTCTTTTAGCAGTCTGCATTTACATTTCCTACCTCAGAAAGTGTGCTACAAATTAGACCCTCCACTTCCTAGCTTATGGCCTTTTTAATTAGGACAGCATGAACCAAAGATTCTTCTTCCAAGTTACATAATTTGGATTCAGTTTCCAAACTCTTTTAACTATCTGACATTTGCAAAATGAGCATAGATTTTATATGAGATTCCTATCCCTTTGCAAAAGTATTAATTTATGCTATAGAAGATGAATATCCACACAGATGCAAGGATAACTATATTTGTGTATGTACAAATTGGTCAGTTTGATAGCTTATAAATAACCTTTGATAGTTTGTATAAAATAATTATTTCATATTGCAGAAAAAGAGAAAGAGCAAGAATAGAAAAGAAAAGTTTTTTTTGTACATACACAAGTATGGTTGTCTCTTTCATCTATGTGGATATTCAATTCTAACAATGAGCACATAACAATGATGATGATATGAACTTTTTCTTGTTATCATAAGAGAAATCTCCTCCTCCTAAAACTGAATACATAATAATACATACGAATATCAAAGGTGCCACATTAAACAAGGATTTACAATTTGATCCAGAATCAAACAAAGCTAAAATTGAACATTTCAGCTTTGAGGTGCCTCAAGTGCAAAACCAGCAAATCTTAAGTAGAGAACAATGTATATGCCATGTGCTCAGTTTCCCTTTGTTAACAAAATTACCATTGTAAAACTACCTAGGACCACACAAAAAAAAAAAACAAAAAAGTGTAATGCAACATTCTCTTCACTTTCAAGCCCTCACATTATGGAACACCCATTAGCATTTTCATCACTAAAGATCTCAAAGGAAACCAACGGTGTTGATTGAAGTTGATAACCATCTTGGTCTAGGCCTGCATACATGAAAGGTGAAGGTGGAGGAACATAGTAAGAAGGACCCACATTTCTTCCCATAGTTGCAACATAAACCATTGGAGGATAACCAGTTTCTAAGTAAGAGTATGATTGCTGACGTGTAGGGCTGAGATTCATTTGGCCCATTTGCTGGCCCACAACCTGACCAAGATTCTGGAACTGGAATCCAGTGTGGCCAAGTGCATTGGTGGATTCTGAACTCAAACCATTGCTTCCATTGCCACCACCACCCTGAGCTTTCTTTTTCTTCTTCTTACCGGAACCCTCTACACCACCTTCGCTCTGACAACCCTTGTGGTCCTCCGGTGGAACCTGGTTGCCGGCCGGAGACTTTTCCGGCGGGTTGTTGTCGCCGGTTTTTGACTTATTGCTCTTGCTTTCTCCTTTACAATTGCCAACATTTTCAGTTCCCTTGTTTTCCAAGCTTTCAGGTTCTCTTTGTCCGTTCCTCTTCTTCTTTGAGCTTTTCCCCTTCCCGTCGAGATTTTCCGGCCAAATCTCGGCGTGTTTCCCGGCTCTGATAAGTTTCCTGAGAAGGGTCTCAACACCAACACTTCCGGTGACTGTTACTTTATGCTGTTGTGGGTCTATTGTTGTAGTGAAAACACCTGCAAAGTGCAAGATTTTCTTAAATGTTACAAAAAAAAAGTGCAAAAAACATTGTTTGCTGGCTGAGAATATGAGAAGAAAAGAAGGGAAAGGAAAGGAAAGGAAAATAACAATGCAATTAATATAGTCATGCATGGAAAAAGAAGAAAGAAGAAAGCCATATAAAAACTTGGTATGCAAAAAGAGTTGAAATTTGAAGCCATTTTCCACTTTTAACATAGTACCGTCAATGTTCTTCAGAACTTTCTTTACTTTCCTCCTGCAACCTTCACAGTGGATAGAAACTTTCAAGAACCAAGTCTGAGAAGAACAGAAGAAGAACAACAAAAAGAAGTTTTAGTGCATAAAAAGAAGATAAATTTTGAAGAGGTCAAAGAACCAAAACAAAAATATATGTTTTATCTTTTCATAATAGGATATGATTCTAGAGTTGAAGAAATTGAGAGAACCAATTAAGGTAATTTGTTTACTACCTTATACTTCAAAGGCTCTGAAGCAACTTGAGCATTTTTTGCATCCATTAGAGAGAAGGAAGGGAAGTGGAAGTGCTTTTTTGAGAAGGTGAATTGAAGAAGGGATTGGAAACTTTTGAGAGCAGAGAAAGAAGTGAATGTGGGGGTATTAAAGAAGGGGAAAATGCCAAGAATGTACTTGGTGGCATGCACTCTGTTAGGGGGAGCAAAGTGTGCAGGCAAAGATGGATGGTTATCAAAGTATAATGTGACAACGACAGAAGGACACTGCCTCTGCTGCATTTTTCTTCCCATTGAACATGTTTTCTTCCTTCTTCTATCTTTGCATTTTTTATTTAATCACTAATTAATTGTGCAAAACTTGTAATGCTCAATTTAAAAAGAAAAGTAGGATAAAAGCCAAAAAAAATCACTCCCGTTAAACCCTTTTATTTAAGGGTTTTATAAGGGCAGTTATGGAAAAAAATGATAGTGTAATGTTATAAAGATTACTCTTACATACTTACAAAGAGATTTTTTATTTTTTTGCTTCAAAAAATACGAGCTCTCAAACATTGTATATGTAAAAAAAAAAAAATTGAGTCGCATCATGAATACAAATCCCTTTATTTAATCACTAATTGATCGTGCAAAACATTTACAAACAAAGAAAAGTAGGATACTAGGGAAAATAGTGATCCTTACTTTATCTTGATAGGCAATCAATTTCTTTCTTTATCTATCTTCTCCATGTTTTCTTGTCTCTTATGAATGTACTAGTCTTTTGTTTCATTCGCAAGTTTATTAGTTTGTTCTTGTAGGAAGCTATTTGTTATTCTTCTAGATAAGATTCTTTATTGTAAATTCTATCATATTTATCATGGATAATAATAACTTTGTTCAAGATTTTAGAATTTATAGTTGTCATATATGATATATGTGTCTACATAAGTGAATCGAGTATATAAAAGGAGGGTTTTATTAATCTCATGTTAAAGGAGAGAGTTATCTCATTTCATAGAAACAAACTAGTGGACTCCATCACCTGAAAAAAAAAAAAGGTGGCACAGTTATTAAAGGGTGTATAGGAGAAAAAACTAAAGTCATGTGACATAAGAATAGTTTTTCCCATAAAAGAAATAAGGGGAAGGTTATATTTATAAACTCTTTGTTTACACACTCTTACAAACTACATCATGTTCTCCGGGAATACATAGTGTAATTTGCAAAAATTTATAAAAAAAATTTGTAAACGGATCATTCCCCAAATATATATAAAAAGAAAGGGAAAAATGTTTATCATTTTAAATGACACAACTTATATCCTTTCACTCTCACAAATAGGTATGACCACACCTTTATTTTTTTTGTCAACTGTCTCCTCCTTTATCTAACTCTTTCTCTTTCTTAAAATGATATAACCTTACATTCTTATAAATGACACACACTTTCCCAAAAAGAAAAGACTATTTTTAAAGTTTCTTCTATACACGTCAATTAAGAATATATGAAAAAAACACTCTCATAATTTTTTTATTTATTTTGTCACTAAACTATTTTGACATTTCAAATTAGTAGATGTATAATTTAAGGGTTTTATGTTTATTATATTGTAGGAAAAATGATTGTGTAATATTATAGATATTCGTTTTGCGTGCCATATTTTTTCCTTTTTTTCGGTTTAAAAATGTGTGGGCCCCACAAAATGTTGTGTGTGTAGGAAAGTTTGTTGTGTTATGTTAAAGGATAAAATGAAAATCCATAATTTAATAAAGAATTTTGAAAATAGTCTTTTGTTCCCTTTTTTCTAGGAGGCATGGTGAACCGATAGATAATGTACGACAAGGTAAAAAGAGTCAAAACTGTTGTCCCAAAAAAAAGCCAAAAACTCTGGGCAAAGAGGAAGGGAAGAACCCTACATAAAAATTAAGCAAAACTAAAACTAAAAGGGACCCTTGAATGCTTCTGGTTGAACAAAAAAAAAACTCCATTTTACCCGCTTCACCGAATTTACTGCCAAGAAAAGAAAGGACTAGTCTATTCTGAAGTAATCCATGAAGGGAAGTAAGTGACTGCAGCAAAATCTAGGGTAGAAAATGTCCAATTTAAACTTGATCTGTTTTAGCCACTGCAAGATGACCAAATTTAACATAATCCCTTGAACATTGGTTAAAGTGCTCTTCCATATCCACTATCTGCATGCCACATCAAAAGCTTCCCACCAGGAAATTCGTCATGTCATGTATTTTCAGCTGTGAATGGAGAAAATATTTGGTATATCAAACAGGGTTATATTTATTATAAACTTTTGCAAATTACATATATTTTTTAGAAAATATTAGGTTACACCGTATTTTTTCGGGAGTATGTAATATAATTTGTAAAAATTTATAAAAAAATATTTGTAAACGATCTTTCCCCATTAAATATATGTACATCTAATAGGAATTTTTTTGAGATTTAATGAGAAAAATAAAGAAAAACAATGTTTTAAATGGAAAAATAATTTCTCCATTTGATAAAAAAGATGTGCCCAAATAAATACATTCGATGTTTCAATTTTTTTTCCTCAGAATGACATTGAAAAAACCTAACCTTCAAGAAATTCATTTGCACACAATTCAGGTTAAGAGTTGATAGTCTCTAGTTTGAAAACAAACACTCTAAATCTAAAAATGTTTACCAAACCAGAGATATTTGTGATTGATAGTTCTGTTTTAGTAAATATTGCTACGATTACTTCCATATTCTTGAAAAAAAAAATCTATTATTAAGGTTGTGATTGCAGATTGGGGACCATATATGTTCTTAACCGCATACAATCTTTAAGAAATATACATCCGCTGAAGTTTTATGTCGGGTAAAAGTACATCAATGATTTTATGGTAGAAAATCATTACTATCATTGATTTTAGGTACATAAATGATTTTATTATATATTAGGTGGATCCGAGATAATTTATGGTAGGAAATCATTACTAATCAAAACAAATTAACCCTACCATAATAAATGGGTTTGATGTTAAGTCTCAAATCAAAACTCCATTTATATTTTTTTTTCTTTGGTAAGCTATATTTCAATTATGTTATAACCCAACCATTTTTAGGTCAGGGGAAACTCATGGTATGGGATCACCAATCACAATAAAAGTGTATCATGTCATATTTCAATTATGTTATATTTCAATTCAAAATTTAAGATATTAGATTTATGATTTTGTTTATTTATATAATTTTTATTTAATTCATTACTAATTTATGTGAAATTCCATCACAGTTAATATCCCAATATGTGTTTCTAAGCAAAAGTCCTCATATCTTAAAGAGAAAATATTTTCTTCTACTAGTTACTCATAACATAAATAGGATTTATAAAACAGTGAAGAAGAAAAAATTATAAAATGAAACTCACTTATACCATGAATCACTAGTCACTAGTAGGAGGAGAAAATAATTGCCCTATTTTAACTTTGAGCAAGAATATAATGAGTCTCACATGTAGCATGGGCTCATCTATTGAGGACTTTCAGAGGAAAGTTAGATAATTATCCTGTAATGTAACAGAAATTTGATATAGACTTTTTTTTCCTCAAAATAGGGAGAGATTTGAGCAGTGGTCGTAAATTAAGAACACCGACCAAAATATCATTTTTTATCAATTTTTTTACCGAAATATCACGCGAACAATGTTATTTTTTAATCTGCCACGGGAGTAAATTTGCTATCCGATGTAGCGAACTCGATTTGCTTATATATCATATTTCTAGTGAATAATAAGTACCAAGTAAAAAAAAAAAGAGGTATGATATTCGCTACACCAGATAACAAACTTGTCCCAGATTAAAAAATAACACTATTAACATGATATTTAGATAAAAAAATTATTGAAGAACGACATTTTGGTCACAGCTCGCATGAATTCAAACTGTCATCATTTTGATCACAGCTCCCATAAATTCAAAAAATGTTGCTGTCATCATTGCATTAAAAAAATATAATAAAAGCAATAAATTAACTAAATTCACATCATAAATCAAGCCTGTGAAACATTTAATGCAATAATAAGTGAATGACTTTGGAATCTAAGACACCTAATCCCACGTATATCCATGAATCAACCATTACTCCAAAGGTCAGGTAGTACAATGGGAGCAGAGTTTTTACCGCGGTGAAAATTAGAGAATGGACAAAGACGAGACAAAAGGTAACAGTCCAAACAACACCATTTCCCATCAGAAACCGCACTTTTCCAAAGCATAGTATGAGGTAAGCTTGTTAATATCTTATAATGGTAAATATGGTAGGTAAACTGAATAAATCAGCGATCAAGGCATCATCGACCAAAGTGTTATTTTCTGTCAAATATTTTATCCAAATATTACGCGTGAACAATACATCAGATTGTCACGCGACATAATACGCTATGACCGATAGTAAATTACGTTCATCAATGATCTTATGACACATGATATATTTTGGCCGAAAAAAGTTAACTGCTATTAATGGTAGCGAATTTGATATGTAATGTGGCCACATGTCACAAAATTATTGACGAACATAATTTGCTACTAGTTATATCGAATTACATCACGTGACGTTTAGATAAAAAAATTGTCAAATACTTTGATCATTGTTCTGCCATCAAGAGTGTCAAGACCTTTCGGCACAAGCTAACATGCACTCAAATATTGCAAGCAAAAAACTACAATTTCACTGACAAGAGGTAATTCATTACCAAAATTATTAAAATAATGTAAGAACTCACCTTATTTCTTTCGTGGGCTGAAAGATCTGCGTCAAAATAAATTATTAGGAGTGTCTCCAAGGTATATTAAATGGCATGTAGACCTACCCCTGCACTAACGTCACTCCGCACAACCCAACAAGCAATGGTTGGTTGAACATTAAATCCAAATTAAATGTTTTAACTTTTAATATGTAATATTTTAGTAACAATTATGACGTTGGTAGGTATTCTGGAATTTCAGCATCTTTAATTATGGATAATCTCGTATTGAGGAAAAATGTGTTGAATGTGGGTCTAGGCCCAATTAGAAAGTAGGACCCAGCAAGAATATGCACAGTGAGAGATGTAAGAATATATCTATATCATGAGAAAACTTTCGATGGAACAGTGTAGCCTGGTAGGGTACATTCATGTTAAAAGGGGGAAAGAATTTGGACTTAAAATGAATTATAAAAAAAAAGCATGAATATAGAGATTAAAAAAAAAAAATTATTAAAAAGGAGTACAGTTCGGTACTCCTGTAGCATTAATTTTTTTTTCAAAAAAATGTATAACTCATTTAAATTTTTTTTTGTAATTTTATTTGCTAGTATACTCTTCTACAATGACCTCAATTTGCAGAATAATAAATTAACAGAATATGACATACGTTATTTTAAATTTTTTATTTTTTTCTTTGAAGGTGTTTATGGAATTTTGAGTTGCAATTTTTTTTTTTTTGGTAATCTTGAGTTGCAATTTAAATTAACATAGTAATAGCGTGCAGATAATTGCAATAGCCCATTTTTTTTTCCTATATCAGATTTTATACTCTCGGAACTGTGAAATTTATTATCAATATAACTAAGGGTTTTATAAGAGTTATGTTATAGGAAAAATGATTGTGTTATATTATAGAGATTTGTTTTGCGTGCCGAAGTGTTTTTTTTTTTTTTTTTTGCTGCGATAAAAAATGTTGTGTGTGTAGGAAATTTTTTTTTTCCTATATCAGATGATAGATGATAAATCCTATAACTAATGTCATAATTATATGAGCATATCCAAGAGACAATCTTCATAAACTGATTTGTATACAAAATAATCACAGCATCATATAAGTAACTACTAGCACTATGTACACACCATTCTTCTCATATTCTCTATTTTTGTGTATCCTTTCTATATTGCACCGGAAGACATTGTTTTATAAGGTAAGTATCAATCAAGCAAAATAACACTTTCAATTTGTTTTAGATATTTAACTTGTAATTGTAATCTATGTGCTAAACTGATACTTGACTGAAAGTTTTCAGAGATAAAGTTACTTTTATAATGAATAATCAAACAATGTCGAGGTTCGCCCAAACAAATCATCTCTAACCTAAGTAAAAATGTTAATAATTTCTTGTTGGTAGAAGCAAAACTCATTTCAATAATCTCTATGTCTTGAAAGTGATTAGTCTTCGACTATTGGTTGGGAGATACTCTTGAGGAAACTCAAAATGCTAATAATCCAAAATTAACCGTTAGATATTAGATAGCACCCTAAATTAGTTCTGCTTCAACAATTGTGATTTGTTATGTCCTAGCAAAGTTGCACAATCAACCTCAATGTAGAGTCGAGCAAGCTCATTTGCAAAACCTCATATCCATGCACAACGATTAAAAAGTAAAAGGGTTTTATAATTCTCATTTAACATGAGAATTGCAATCTTCGTACACACCCTTCGATTTCCGTGCTGATATGGATCCTACACATAATTTTTTCTAACATATGGGTCACACATACTTTTTATTTCTACAACATGAGATTTCAATTCTCATGTTACATAAGAATTATAAAACCGAAAGTAAAATGTAAAATTTAAGATACAACAGGAAGGTACAGAGGTGGTCAGTTAGAACTTTTTTTGGTGCATAAGATGCATCTCCAAAAAAAGTAAAAATTTAAGATTTGATAAAAAAAAATACTTAAAAAGATGAATCAATTGAGAAGCAAACTTTTTCTTTTTAGAAAAAAAAATACCCAACAAAAGAAATTTTAGGTCAGGAGAGGTAGAAAAAAAAAATTGTGAATGACCTGACCAGTAGATAACAGGAGAATGCTTTATTAGTTGTGACTTGTGAACTCTACGAGACAACTCAGCCACTAACAATTACTTCGGGATGGTTAAATAAGTTCCCCATAGAAGTAAATGAAAACATAACACAAGAGAAGGGTAACGGCATAATTCTCCACCGATTGATTCGATTCCTATGTTGTAAGCACCCTAATTTAGTTTAAATACTTAAAAAGCAATTTTTTTTAAGAGTTGCCATTACATACACAAATTTTTTTCAGAAGTTATTTGAATATTTTGTGTTAATTTGAATTTTAATAGATGGCATTTTTACTCTTATGTTTGCAATTTAGATTTTATCTTTATAAAAAAAAAATTTATTTTGGAAAATAAATATTTAAAATTTATTAAAAATTTACACAGCAAAAGTAATGTAACCATTTTAAATGGATATATTACATGTGCAATGTAACTAAATTTCCACCATTCCCTTCTCAAACCTAGATCTTAAATTTTTTTAAAACTAGTCTGCTATATAAAAGGATTTTGTGTTTTCCCATTTTAAATGAAATTAGTGATAGCTCCATTATTTTTATTTATTTTTCATATAAATTTTTGGGGCGTTAAATGTATTAATTATACCCAAAAGTACTAATCAAGCAAAACATAGAACAATACAAACACACTGAAATCTTTAAGCTTCTCTCAGGGTATCCACTGCTATTAGCAAATACTCCAAACTAAAGCCCATTTAATTTTCAGCTACTTTGCCACTATCCTCTTCGGGTAACAACTGCTGCTCTTCCTTGTCAATAATTTCTTCAATCTTAGTCTCCTTTGACTGAACTTGCTGGACATCTCCTGAGACATCCTGAAGCTGCAATTCATTCATTGATCTTAGCACATTTAATAATTGAAGTACAACGTAAATTGGGAAGAAATTTCCAAAACAACCCCAGAAATTGCAGAATGAAATAGATCCTCCCAAAGACTTACCCCCAAGTTTCTTAAGCTAGCAGTAACATCCTCTTGTTGTTGATGAAGGGTGGTCCTCAGATCTTGAAATTCCTAGTTTCGATTTTACAAACAAATATCATGCAACAAATTTAACTTGAAAGAGACCACTTGAGGAAAAATCTAAAAGCGCACTTACTGCTCGAAGTTGGTCCACTTCAACATTAAGTGTTTTCTTAAGTTCTGACAGCTCCTGCATAAACAAAATAAGACCCATCAAGAGTTGCAAAACTACAAATTTACCACATGCATAAAGTAAGAATGAAGCCAAAGTAACATCCGAACCAGTTATAATTCAGCCACCATAATAACCAAAAACAAACAAGAGGAGGAAATATCTATTACTTTTCTCTTTATTATTAAGAGTTATGACCACATTATGAATGACATGCATCCTATCTGAACTGGGAAAAACAAGAATAAATATAAACCATGGCCATTGGAAGATCCTTTCATTTACGTAGGGTAGCCAAAGCAAATATATGGCATGTATATGCCCATCTATTAGCTTAATAATATATCATTACAGGTTTCTTGTCAGTTGTTCCACTCTGCGTGTTAAAGGTCAATAAATGGGTTTGTGTCCAACTAGCTGTATTTAAAGGAGGGTAAAAATATTTTTGATCCCTATACATTGCATCATTTTTAATTTTTGTACCTATATGAAAAAAAATAAGAAAAATTCAATTTAGTCCTTACACATACAATTGTTTTCAATGTCCTTGCCATCTGTAGCCATTAAAACACCATGGATGGCTACGGAGACCAAATCGAAAATAAATGCCAAGTATAAAGGGCCGACCCAGTTCAATACCCACGCGTGAGTGTCTGGGGAAGGAAATCGAGTCAAGCCTTACCCCCGCTTTTTGCGGAGAGGCCAAGTCGAAGTCGGGACCTTGAATATCACAGTAAGCATGCTTACCACTGAGCCAAGCCGGCCCTTCAAATAAATGCCAAGTATATAAGTACCAAAAATATATTTTAACCCTTAAAGAAACTGTTCGCTAACAAGGGCATCAACAAATCAGACAACGACAATATAATGTAAATAGTACTACATTTCCCCTCTGTTTTACACAATCAATAAAGAGAAATTTCCAGAACCAATTGCTAGCAAAGAATCACTAGCTAAGGTATACTTCAGATTAACAAAATTTCCTTGTAGGAATATATATTATATCCTAAGGCAGTGTTTGGTACTGTATAAAATTGAATTGGATACAATAAACTATCATATCTGGCCTCTTGAAATGTTTGGGGCAAACATTTATAGTATAAACATAGGGAAAAACAAGTGTAATGTTGTAAGAAGATTTTTATGTTATGGTATAGAGACATCGAACGGCATGATTCCATTTTTTGTTTATAAAAACATGGGCCCCATGCTTTTTGCCGACGATATTGTGCTTATTGATGAGAGCAAGGAGGGTGTTAATAGAAAACTTGAATTGTGGAGAAGCACATTGGAATCCAAAGGATTCACATTAAGTCGAAGCAAGACTGAGTATCTGAAGTGTGAGTTTTCTCTGGTACGAGATGAGGACCAAGAGCCCGTGCATTTAATTGGTCAAGAGGTACCCAAAAAAGATGCTTTTAAATACTTGGGCTCCATTTTACAAAAAGGTGGAGAGATTGATGAGGATGTAAATCATAGAATCAGAGCAGGGTGGATGAAATGGCGCAGTGCATCTGGGTTTTTGTGTGACCGCAAAATCCCTCTTAAGTTAAAAGGAAAATTCTATAAAACGGCAGTAAGACCAGCAATGCTATATGGAGCGGAATGCTGGCCAGCACATAGGCAACATGAGCATAAGATGGGAGTAGCAGAGATGAGGATGTTAAGGTGGATGTGTGGTTACACAAAGATGGATAAGATAAGAAATGAAGATATTCGAGGAAAGGTCGGAGTAGTACCGGTTGCCGAGAAGATGAGAGAACATAGATTGAGGTGGTTTGGGCACGTGATGAGAAGGCCCCTGGATGCTCCTGTAAGAACAGAAGTTTGTTACCAAGAGCTCAACACAAAAAGAGGCAGAGGTAGGCCGAAACTTACTTGGGGGAAGGTAGTAAAACAAGATTTAATGGAGTGGGATATAGATTGGCGGACGGTATGTCTTAGAACGGAATGGAGAAAAGCTATAAGTATGGTGGAGGGTTAGACCCGTGGTTATTCCTATGTTCCAGATGGTCCCTTTTTAGTCCTTTTCCCCTTCATTTCCCCTCACTTCTTCTTGTCCCTTTCTTTTTCACTTTCATTTATTTATATATACATATATATATATATTTATTATTATTTTTATTTTTATTTTATTTTTTCAACAATTTTATATATTTCATATGGGTTCATCTACCACCGACCCCAATTAATTTGGGATAAAGGTGATGGTGATGTTGGTGATGTTGAAAAACATGGGCCCCACCATTAACTGTGTCTGCTAGAAAGAGAGGGAAAGTCCTGTTGCAGGACACTCATAAACCCCATAAACATATTATTTCCAGCCTTAGCTATCCTTTTATACTACTGAACGATGCCTAAGTATTACTTCTCCATGTCTTTTATTAAGGAGGATATGATTCCAGATACATGATCTACCCATCTCCATGATGCATGACCAGATATGCAGCTACGAGGATATGACACAAGATACGTAATGTACCCACATCCATCATCAGATATGCAACTATTAGCCCTACCGCTCACAAAGAAATGAGAAATCTTTACTTCCTCCTAGGTTAAGTGCTTTTTGCTATTCTTGGACTGTGGGTGCAGCAAAAGCAAGCACGTGATATCAGGCTTGACATCATTTTTACACACTTGACGTGCATCCAACACCCTAGTTAGAAAAATCACTTACGGTAGGAGGAAATAAGAACTTCTCCATAAAAATAACTACTACGAATGTACCATATTTGCTAGTAAAATCCTGTGGTATGGTTTCAAAGAGTAGGGATCAGGTCTATTTACACCTTTACTAGGGATAGGTTAAAGAAGACAGACTTGGTACCGGATCAACTTATAGCTTTGCTAGGGATTAGGTGAACTTATACGTTTATTCCTTTCCAAAGATTATGCATCCATTCAAATGCTTTTAGGAATTGCTCAAAGGATTGATCTGCTCATTCTCTGAGTATGTCAATTTATCTTAGGCATGATAAAATGTAAAGAAAAACAATGTACACTTAAAGCAACTAAGAGGAGAAGATTGGCCTTCACAAAATGATGCAGAATGGAGAAGCATATCTATTTAAAATAATTATGATATTCAATGATTATTGTAGAGGGCTATCCATGCAGCAAGTAATAAGGTTGCCCCTTTATGATCAGAAGGCCACAAGTTCGAGTCTAGGAAACAATCTCTTTGCAACAATATAAGAGTAATGTGCTATCGACCCTCACCCCAACCCTAGCAAAGTCGGGGAGCCTTTCTGCACTGGGTTTTCCCCTTTTTACTATTTAAAGGATTATGATACCATCAACTAAATATCAGAGAATAAAACTGAAAATTACACTGGTATATTGATATCGTGGGCCTGAAATACAATCTCCAATCTCCAAAAATGACTCCAACAAGAAAGTAAACTATGGAAATTACAATACTAGAAAGGAAAGGACAACAAACTTGTAAAGGAAATGATAAGTGACAGAGCAATTGTAGGAGCTCTGCAACCCTCCCAATAAACTCCCAATATTCCACAATGATCCTCCCAAAAAAGCTTGTTACCCTATTTAACTAACAATACCACAACCACTCTCTTGAGCATTATGCTCATTCAGTTATCCATGTCAGCACAAGCAGCAACATCTGCACTCTCAACGTGATTTTCCCTTCTTGGAAGAATATTCTCTCCTAACAAATTTGGTGACTCAGCATGACATGCTTTCCTCTATAACGTTTCCTAGAATATACTTTTGGAGGCCTATCAGATTATTGTGATATTTTGGGATTGTTATGTTATTGTATGTAATTTTAGGATTTTCCCTTATTTTAGAGATCCTTTATTATTTTTAGGGATTTCATCTTTAAAGAGTTGTATGTTTTTAAAAATATTATCATGTTAGGATTTCCTATTTGATTTGTGTAATGCAACTATTTCAACCCAATAGCATAAACTATTAGATGAAAGCCATAGCAATGATTTTATATTATATTTCTTTAACATACCCCCTTACACAAGTGGTTATTGAGCTTGAAAGGTAGACAATGCACAAGCCCCCAGAAACTTCATAATATTGAAATATTTATTAATAGAATGAGTGGCAATAAGGATTGAACTTATGACTGCTTGGTCATAGAGGCAAAAACACATTCTTTACATAGGGAACGAACAGTTTGCAGCTGATATTGCAAAACTGCAGGTTTCTTCTTATCATATTATAAAACAGTGTTGTAAAATGTATTATAGATTATGAGATATAGCATCTCTTTTCAATGACACTCATGGGTGCACCCACTTTTGGTTCCTTGCACCCACCCAACTCCAGGAACCCTTAACACTTCTTAAAAGCATTGATTCTCCAGAACTAATTTTAACCTTCCTATCTGGAAAAAAAGCCATACCTAAGTGATCCTGACAGCTCTGACTATTCACAAAATCAAATGCAGTCTTGTTCAATGTGAAGTTAGGAACAATGAAGGTGAAGGCTTTCAAATTACAGCCTAGAAGCTTTCCTTTCTGACACAATAGATTTGGCATAAGAAATACCTTATGGAGTTAATTCTCCTAGAAAAAGCACAGGTGACGTGATGTGAATATGGAAATGAACCAATTCTACAACTTACAGAATACAATTCCCAAGTCAGCATAGGGTTACACAAGAACATGGTTTACAAGGAAGAGCCAGCATAAACAAATAAACACGCACCAATGCATGAGTCCACACATGATGCAAAGAAGGAAAAGGTACTATCCTAATAAATGCCTATAAAAGCATGAAATTCATAATACAAAAAAATCAATTTGTATACCATAGAGTATTTTATGTGCACCCAAATTACTTGATAAAACATAATAGATGAAACATTTGACAATGAAAACATAGAACACTAAGGGAAATAGTGATATGAAGCATAAGAATCATCTTCACATAAAAATCCATAGCAAAATGCAAGTTTTTGCAGACCGAGATTGATCATTATCACTTACATCGCGATAAACCTTCACTTGTGTATCTAACTTCGACCTCCAACTTTGTAAATCCTAGCAATAGATCCAAAACAATAAACAAATAAATAAATAAATCAGCAATAGTAAGAAATGAAACACGCACTAAAGCAAGTCGAATTAGTGAGTTAAAATATAACTAACCAACAGCACAGTGAATATGAAAAAATGTTACCTGTTTCAAACCCTGAATTCTACCGAGAAGCTCCGATCTTGATTCATTAAGTTCCTGAGAACAATTCCAAACAAATACAATAACATATACAACCAATAAAAGAAAAAAAAAAAAAGAGAAAACAAAAAACTAGGTGCTGGAAGTTCCATAATAATCTCTACTATCATTAGTAAAATTATAATATAAAGATTTATGAATGAAAAACGCACCTCGATTTTAGACGAAATCGGAGTGATGTTCTCCTTGTTCTGAAAAATTAAAGGAAGGGATAATTAATATTGATAGTGAAGATTATCGTAAATCGAAGAAACTGAAAATGATGAATGAAACAGAGAGAAGAGAAGACAAACAGTGGAGAGAGGGAGAGATGGCGCGGTGGAATCAGGGGTAGCCATTGGGGATCGGGTTGGATCAGAGAATTGGGATTAGGGTTTGATTCGAAAGTGGAAATGGGAGCGTGATTTCTATTTTCTCTGTTCAGTGACTGTTGGAAAAACACTAACGTTATAGAGTAAGTCACAAACAGACAAGACAACCAACGAGCTCAAATTTTGAAAACTCTCAGGTTAAGGAGCTGCAATTGGGCGGGATATAGCAATTTGGCAGCAAGCTTTTAGTATCTCCAACTCTCCAAGTACTACCAACTACACTTATTATTAATTATCTTCCTTCCTTTCATTTACGCTAGTATCTTTCTCTTTCTTCTTCTTTTTTGAAAAAATATATTTTGAATTTAGATCAATTTTAATTTGACCTTCAATTTTGTGATTTTAAGTATATATTTTTTTTCACTTGAAGCTGTTGTGAAAGTAGGTTTCATATTCAAGATGGATGAATTTAGTATTTTAAAATTTTCGCAAAAGTCCATTATTATTTTATAAATTCTAATTCAAACAAATTTTGGTATACGAAATTATTATTAATATATTCAAATAATCCATAATACATAATCAATTATAATTGTACAACCTAGATTAACGCATGCAATATATCAGTGAAGCAATAAAGTGATAGAATAAAAACATTAGGTAGTGTTGGGTTTTGGAGAAAAAAAATTTCACCAGGGAAATATAATTAATAGAAATCTGGTGGGAAAAGAAGTTTGGTAGGAAAATAAAATAAAAAAAGTTATTTGTTTGACCAAAATTTTACCGAAAAAATTGGGTAGAATTTTATAAGTTTATATTTGGTTGAAGGTAAAATATTGATGGAGAAATAGGTTAAAATTACCAAATTAACCCCTTTATAATTTTTTGAATGTCAATATATCTCTCCTCCAACGTTCATGTTCCATCGTCCACATCCCCGTCTCTCCTACCAAAGTCGGGGATCGTCATTGGTTTTCTAGGTGTCTCTCCTTTAAAATTCGTTGGACATCGATCCTCCCTATGAAGCACCGATACCGATACGACATTTTCGATACGTTCCCGATACGTGTGTCCGATACGTTCCTTAAAAAATACTAATATTTCGATACGTTCCGATACGTCTTAGTATTAAATAATATTTTTAATATAGTGTACTTCACATTAACAAAATATAATAAAATCATAGCCACAAATAGTAGATTATCCATACAATATTGATAAATACCTCAACTAGTGTGTGGATATGAAGTGCTACTAATAATATTTGCTTCCATCTCTGGCTCATCTAAGGAAAGGGTAGGACCATCTAAAGCTCCAACATCATTAAAGGTATCAACTGCATCTCCACTAATGTCCCAATACTGACTTTCTCCTTCATTATATTTTGGACTCTTTCTTGATAAGAGTCGGAGGTTGCTATGTATGTAAACTAAGTCTTCAGCTCGTTTGGGATCCATTTTATTTCTCTTCATGGAATGCACAAAAGAGTAAGTACTCCAATTGCGTTCAGCACATGATGAAGAAGAAGGTTGTGCAGTGAGTTTCAAAGCCATCTTTTTAAGCAAAGGTGCACTACAACCGTGAACTCCCCACCAATCATTGGGATTCATTGTATATCGATTTTCAATAGCCTCAAACTCTCTAAAACCTCCCTTCATTTGAACAAAGTTGACATACTCCAAATTTATTGTAGCCCTTTCCTCCACACTAGAAAAATGTCTCCTGAATAACATTTTTACTTCTAAATTAATCTCCACATCATTGTCTGGAGAAACTCGACTTGGATCTTCAGCAAGCCATTGATCACTGTAGTATCCACCAAAAAGAAAAAGGAAATTACAAGTGCCAAAATGGTTCCAATAAATAGAATTATTAAACTAAGTTACAATTATAAAAAACTTACTTGGGATGCAAAGCATGTGCCAAACAATGAAAGGGAGTTGAACTTTTGGTCCAACGATCTATAAGAATATTATACACCACATAATAAAATGTTGATGACTCACCATCCATCCTCCCTTCTTTCAAGCATATTACATTCTTTACCTTTTCAATCATCGTATCCCACATATCATAAACCAAATGAAGACAAGGTTTATCAGTATCACAAAACCTGATCATATCATAAATAGGAGCCGTGAAAGCAAGGATGTAATCAATGTTTTCCCAGAACTCATCATCCAATATCTTCTCCTTCACTAGTCTTGCCCTTCCTTGATGGTCATCTTTATAAATACTCCATTTTTCACAAATGACCATGTTTTGGAGACCACCCTTTATCAACCTGAACCTCTTTAACATCACAATCATGGAAGCAAATCGGGTGTCAGCAATAGAAAGCAACTTCAATGGCACAAGCTCATTAAACATGGACAATCTCATAGAATGAGTCATGATGAAAGTCTTGATTGTTGAAACATGGCCAACAATTTCTGATATCCAACTACATTCTCCATAAGTAATCTCATTATTCTCCACATTTTTGGCTGCACAAATATTCTTCAAAGCCAAATTCAACGTGTGAACAACACATGGTGTCCAATTGATAGTCGGATATTCTTGCTCAATAAGTTGTCCTACTTTCTTGCAATTAGCAGCATTATCTGTAATTACTTGAACCACCTTCTCCACCCCAACTTCTTGAATTACTTCCTTTAGCAAGTTGAAGATAAAATACTTATCCTTGACATCACCAGAACAATCAACACTTTTCAAAAACATGGCTGCACCATCACATACTGCCATGAAATTAATTATTGGCCTCCTTTGGGAATCACTCCACCCATCACTGACAATACTCACACCGTTTGATCTCCAAAGAGATCGAGCAGGGATACACAACCTATCAACATTATCCTTCTCCTGTTGTAAAAGAGTAGTTCGCAACAAGTTATAGCCAGGGGGCCGATAACCTGAAGTCACAACAGAAAATAGTTAAAAACAAGGAAATAATATGATTTGCATTAAATCCGAGATAAGAAGAAACATAATATTTCATAACATTAAATACCTCCAATGTTATGATTTGCAGCATAAGTGAATGCTTGTTGAAAGTACGGGTTCCTTGCCAAATGAAATGGCAATCCGGCAGAATAAAACATTCGAGCAATAATATGATCTAATTCTTCCCGCTCTCCCATATTGAAAGCCCTCTCAATAGGACTCAAGCTTGTAGTTCCTTCATCATTTCTTTTTCTTTTATTAGATGTACTAGTTGTAACTGAAAAGCTAGTGGGTGGTAAAGGAACATATCTCGGTGCGTTATTCCTCACCCTTTCAGAATATTCCTCTTCCAATTTTCCCATTTCCATCAAAGATGCCTCCTTAACACTCTTACATATTCCAATCCCTTTAGATTTAATCTTTAACAAATGATACTTCACTCTCGTGTATGAACTTCTATATTCAAGTTTGCAAAAATTACACTTCCAACTCACATTCCCTCCTCCTTCATTTCCATCCTCAACTCTAGTAACATAATTCCACAATGGTCTGCTCAAGATTTCACCTTCAATTTCCACGTTTCGTGCATTGATCGTATTGAACTATTACTTTGATTTATGTTTGACTCCATTCTATTATGTTAACATAACAAAATCATATTAAAAATACAAAATACAAAATCATGTTAAAATAAAAAATTAAAAACAGAATATACAATATACAAATATACATAATATAACAATATAAATTTTATGTAAATAAAATATACAAATATAATATAAAAATATAAACAAAAGAAAAATAATTATATACAAATATAATAATATAAAAAACAGAATATACAAATATAAAAAACAAAAATTGAAAAGAGGATAAGAGATCTACAAATATTTTAATTTCATTTACTTACCTTTACCTTCCCTGCGACCTGCGGCTGCGTGAGTGAGAGGACTGAGGAGCAGCAAGCCAAACCAGCGACAGCCGACAGCGACCGACGGCGAAGGAGGATAGAGGAACGATGCTGGAGCAGCGACCGACAAGGAGGAAGAAAGATCGAGGATGAAGAAAGATCGAGGAGAAACAGAGATGAGAGATCTACCACCGAACAGCTACCGACGAAACCGTGGAGGAGCCAAGGAGAAACAGCGACGGCCGACGGCGGAGGAGGAACAGCAACGGCAAACCAGCGGCGGCGACGACGAAGGAGGATACAGGAACAAGAATGACCAGGTGAGAGACAAAGTTCTTGAAGGTTGATGATTCGATCGATTTGGCCGGCTTCTTCTTAAAAGAGGTTTTATTTTTGAAGAAAATTACCAAAATACCATTGACCCATATGATACGTGAAATGAGAGTATCCTCGCGTATCCGTATCGGACGTGTGTCCGATACGTAGAAATTTTTTTTTTTGCGTATCCGTGCTTCATTGGTTCTGATTTACTAGATATTTGAGCAGTTAAAACCAGTGTTTAAAAACTCGGCCCGGCCG
This sequence comes from Gastrolobium villosum, assembly GCA_032173675.1. NCBI lineage: Eukaryota > Viridiplantae > Streptophyta > Magnoliopsida > Fabales > Fabaceae > Gastrolobium > Gastrolobium villosum. Next base: position 2,714 of record JAVKPL010011736.1, on the reverse strand, counting down.
TCGACCCGGCCGAGGTCAGGGGTCACGGGGTCATAGGTTCAATCGGGGGCTCACGGGTTACTTCGCTGACCCGGTTCTACCTCTCTTAAGAAGGTCCCTGACAAAGAAAAATTCAAAGAAGTAAGAATGAGTTTTTGTTGTCCATCAACAACCGTACAGATTTCATTTGAATGGATAAAATCCTTACCTTTTCAAGAATATCCACGGCAACGAGGTGAAGATTGAAGATGTCTAGGTCATTGGGGGAGAAGAGAACGATTGGATTTAAGTTTGCAAGCATTTTATTTTATTTTTTTAGAGTAAATACCCGTTTTGGTCCTCGGCAAATTTCACGATCCTGCTTTAGTCCCTAGCAAATAAAAAAGTTGTTCGTGGTCCCTAAGAAATTCAAAATGTATCCACAATCCGCGACGGATTGTGTCTGAGTTTCAATTTTTATCTTCGAACAAAAACGGGTCATTTTCAGTTGGACAATTTGATACACGGAGTTAAACCTTGACCCGAAACCTACACGTTTTGCCACTCCATTAATGTTAATATAGAGAGGCTAAGAATTTTCTTCGTTTATGACCCAATATTGTGGAAAAAGTGTGCACTCTCCGGTTCGTGTCATCATCACCACCATCATGACACTTGCCAACGTTACAACAGCTTCCTCTGCCTCTTTCTCTCTCTCTCTAGGACATATCAGAACCCATTTGTGGCAACGAAACAATGAGTAGCGCCGCCTTTAAGGTTGCTGTGTTGGGAAGTGGAAGTAAGTTATGCATTACATTGCACTACACTACACAAGTACACATACACTTCATCTCTATATGCCCAATTGATCTTATTTTATTTTATTTTTCGATTTTAATTAACTAATATATAATATATATAATATTATATGATATTTGAATGTTGGCAGTTTCAGGAGCAGTGTGTGCATCAACTCTTGCACGAAATGGGGTTTCTGTAACACTGTTTGAATCAGCTAGAGGCCCTGGTGGACGCATGTCCCATAGAAGGTTCTTTTTTCTTTCTTTTCCCCCTTTTTATGTTAATGGGGTTCTGTGTTGATTATTGTTTTGGCAATATGGAATAGCAATTTTGAAGTTACTGAATTGATTCCGGGAGAACTCTTATGTCATATCATTGTTACAGAATTTTCCATTTGCTTTCTTGAAGTTTTTTTTTTTTTTTTTTTAAGGGAAAAATTGATTTCGGTTTTACTGATTGCTATATTTGATTAATCTGAATATGTGCTAGTAAGAAGGTCTGTGAGGAATTTGTTGGTCCCGGATGAACTCAAGAGGGGTGAATTGAGTTTTATAAAAATAATTCGCTAATTAAAAATTAACTCAAAGCAATAAATCAAGATAAGGACAAAGAGATATTATAACAAATATCCAACAGAATTGAATTTTGTAATCTGAGAAAACTTAAGGAGAAGAGTCAGTAGACTTATGTTTTGAAATTGCTCATAGAGAAATGTTAGCGACACTTTCTTTTCAACACTCTCACTATTATTGGGTGCAATCTCATGTTGATCACATGAATATAGAGTGTGCCCAGATGATTAAGTGGGACTAGCGTGGGATTTCACATGATAATAGAGAGTGTTGAAAATAGAGTGTGAAAGGTATGTTGCCAGCATTCTTCTTGATCAGATTAGCTAGCATGTAGCTCTGTTTAAAATCTCTACTTCACTGTTTTAGTTTGTATTATTTGAAGCATTGTTTTAAAGCAACTCATATATTTTTATAGAAATTCTTAATTTTTTTGTTTGCTTTATTGAAATACTTTTGCTGATTGTCTTTGTTTAGTCAAAAAACAACACTGGTATCTAGAGACAATTACTTTAGTTCAAAGTATAACATAGTTAAAATTGTTATTTCCTTACTAATGTTACTGAGATTTCTTTCATTGGCTAAGTGGCAATTTGAAAGAGGATACTAAATCTTTTATTTTCTGGAAATCCAGAGAGAAAACTGAAGATGGGAAGGAGCTGCATTTCGACCATGGTGCTCCATTTTTCTCAGTTAGCAAGTATGAAGTGTTATGTCTAGTTCAAGAGTGGGAGTCAAGGGGTCTAGTAGCTGAATGGAAGGAAAAGTTTGACTCATTTGATTTTCACACCCTTAAATTTAACAACACAGAGCAGGTTGACAACTATTCCACATATGTTCTCAACTTTTTTTGTGCAGTATATGTGGTGAAGATTGATTAGACAGTGTTTCATACTTTCATGTGTGTTAGTGGTTAGCATGTCAATACTTTCAATTGAAATTCGTTGGAATATATAGAGATATCTCATGATTATAGGATAATTAGAGTATTTTAGATGATTTCTTATGATTGGCTTCCATATTTCCAATTATCTCATGATTTTTTTCCTTATTTAATTATGATTAGGAGTCTACTATTAGTATAAATAAGAGTTAGTCCTTTGTCTTTTATAACACATCATTCGCAACAATATCCATAATTCCATATAATTCTATTATTCAGAGCTGCTCTCTCCTTTCCTTCCACTTTTGCCATTGGAGTCTTTCAGTTTCTTTAATTTGGTGGTTGAAAGGAGCTTTGTCTCGAACACTTTCCATTAATTTAGTAGTATTTCAATTTGGGTTCCATGACACCCCTTTAAAGTATTGGTTTTAAGTACTCTAAAAATGTGAATACCAGATAGGTGAAAATATATATCTTAGCAGCACCTTAGATATGAGAAAAAC
>JAVKPL010011735.1:0-53464 GCA_032173675.1 Gastrolobium villosum | reverse complement strand
TGTTATATATTTTTTTTTCTTGGTTAAATTTGGTGTTCCTTAGGTGCAAACTCTGTATGCTTGATACTGCTATCATGCCACTGCTTTGTCTTTTCTTTATAAATTTGTGCACTCTCATAAGCAGTTCTTCTGAACTCGTCTGGCTCGAATTTAGCTGCAATATTCTATTTCTTTTGGGTTCCTGATAGCTACAAAATTTCAGACCTTGTGGCCCAGCAAAGACTTTGTGTCTGAGTTACATTGGTAAATGGCAAGGTTTGCCATATACCAACTGATAAGGTGACATGCCGATCGGAGTTTTGAATGCAGTCCTGTATGCCCAAAGTGCATCAGTCCGGCTTTTGGCCCAATCTTCCTAGAAATTCCTACTGTCTTTTCTAGGATTCTTTTTATCTCTCTATTGGAGACTTCCACTTGCCCACTATTTTGAGGATGATATGGTGTGGCTGTGCTGTGTCTCGCTCATATTTATCCAACAAACCCTTAGAAAATGTCTGTTACAAAAGTGAATACCCCCATCACTAATGATAGCTCGAGGTCCTTCCAAACCTTGTAAAAATATTTTTCCTTAGAAAATTTACCACCAGCCTTAGCATCATTAGTGGGAAGAGCAGCGCTTTTCTACCCGCTTAGAGACATAATCCACAGCCACAAGGATATATTGGTTAGAATAAGAGGATGGAAATGGACCCGTCAAATCAATGCCCCAAACATCAAATAGTTCCACCTCTAAAATATTATTCAAGGGCATCTGATCCTTTCGTGAGATATTTCCTGTAGCTTGACATTTATCACATTTTTCTACGCAATCTCTTGCATAGCTTAAAAAGTGTTGGCCAGTAGTAACCGCTTTGCAAAACTTTCTGTGCGGTTCTATCCCCAAAATGCCCTCCATAATTAGAAGAATGGCAATGCCATAAAATCTGGCCCACTAGAAACTCCGGAACACATCTGCGAAGGATCCCGTCAGCACCATTGGAAATATAGGATGGAGTAGCACGAGAATAACGCAGCTAGCTTCTTCGCAGAAATTTCTTTTGTTGTTGCCTTGTAAGGTTGGGAGGCGACTTCTCTGCTCACTTTGTAGTTGGCAAAATCTGCGAACCATGGAGGAACAAAGACTGCCATCACCTCTGATCAGGGAAATAATCATTGATTTCTTTTTCTGAACTATCTTGTAGTTCTTTTGCCTGGATTCTAGAGAGATGATCAACCACTTTATTTCTCTCCAATTTACAGAATTCCAAATCAAATTCTTGAAAAAGTAGCATCCACCTTAACAATCGTGGTTTTGCGTCCTGCTTAGTCATCAAAAACTTAATAGCAGAAAGGTAAGTAAAAAAAACAATTTTAGATCCAAACAAGTAAGGTCTAAATTTGTCCAATGCATAAACTACTGCTAACATTTCTTTCCCAGTTGTTGCATTTAGGTTCTCAACATAATTCAAAACTTTGCTAGCATAGTAAATGACATGTAATAACTTTTCCTTACGTTGACCAAGGACTGCACCAATTGCATATGCACTGGCGTCACACATGAGTTCAAATGGAAGGTTCCGATCGGGAGCTGTAAGCACTGGAGCTGTAGTAAGCTTTCTTTTAACACATGGAAGGCCTTTGAACAAGCATCATCAAATAAAAACTCAGAATCTTTCACCAAGAGTTGGCTTAATGGTTTAGCAATCTTGGAGAAATCCATAATAAAGCGCCTGTAAAAACCTGCATGTACTAGGAAACTCCTAACAGCATTTACATTTACAGGAATGGGAAGTTGTTCAATTAACATTAATTTTGCTTTATCAACTTCAATCCCTGCATTAGAAATTTTGTGTACCAGACCATATACCTAAGTTACCATAAAATGGCACTTTTCCAATTTAAAACCAGATTTGTCTCATTGCATCTCTTCAAAACTTTGGATAAATTGTTCAAACAAAAATCAAAATTAGAGCCAAAAACAGAGAAGTCATCCATAAATACCTCTAGACCTTTCTCCACCATATCTGAGAAAATGGACAGCATGCACCTTTGGAATGTGGCAGGTGCATTGCAAAGGCCGAATGGCATTCTTCTGTATGCAAAGACTCCAAATGGGCAAGTAAAAGCTGTACTTTCCTGGTCTTCAGGAGCTACAGGTATTTGGTTGTAGCCTGAATACCCATCCAAGAAGCAATAATAAAGTGGCCCAGCCAATCTTTCCAGCATTTGATCAATAAAGGGTAATGGGAAATGATCCTTCCGTGTAGCTGTGTTCAACCTCCTGTAATCAACACACATTCTCCAACCCGTGATGGTTCTGGTTGGAATCAACTCATGTTTTGCATTGGTAATTACTGTTACCCCACCTTTCTTTGGCACTGTTTGAACTGGACTTACCCAGGCAGCATCAGAAATTGGGTAAATCATTCCTGCATCAAGAAGTTTTACAACTTCCTTCCTTACCACCTCTTTCATTGTTGGGTTCAATCTCCTTTGTGGTTGCCTCACAGGTTTAATATCATTTTCCAGGAGAATCTTATGTGTACAAAAGGAAGGATTTATGCCCTTTAAATCAGTAATAGACCATCCCATTGCGGTTTTATGAGCTTTTAAAACTTCCACCAGCTCCTTTTCTTGGCCTTCAGATAGAGCCTTGTTGATGATTACCGGATAAGTATTACCATCTCCCAAAAACACATATTTCAAAGTGTCTGGTAATGGCTTCAACTCAACTTTAGGGGCACCAACCTCTATGTCTTCAGTTTTCTCTTTCAGTACCTCTACAGTAAGTCCTTCTTTTTCAAAAGGTACATAATCACGAGCCTTCAACTCATAATCAAGTTCTTGAGGCCGTTCTTTCTTATGTTGAACAGATTCAACTTGGAAACAATCATTATTATCAGCCGGTCTCTTCATAGCTTCTGAAACATTGTAGATAATTTCCTCATCGTTCATTCTTAGTTTAATCATCCCTTGTTCAACATCAATTAGGGCTCGGGCTGTAGCCAAAAAGGGTCTTCCTAATAACATGGGCTTCTCACTCCCTTCTCCCATATCCAATACCACAAAGTCTGCAGGAAAGATAAACTTATCAACTTTGACAAGAATATCTTCTATGATTCCATTGGGTTTCCTTACGGATCTGTCAGCCAATTGGAGTGATACCTCGGTGGGTTTCAATTCCTCAATCCCCAATGATTTGTAGACTGATAAGGGCATTAGATTAATGCTAGCCCCGAGATCACATAAAGCTTTCCCAATGCCAATATCACCAATAGCAATAGGAATATTAAAACTTCCTGGATCACTCAGTTTATCTGGAATTTTCTGCTGGATAAAAGCACTACACTCTTCAGTGAGTGTTACAGTTTGGCATTCCTGCAGTTTTTGTTTCCTGGATAAAAGATCCTTCATGAATTTTTCATACCCTGGCATATTGGCTAGGGCTTCCGCAAAAGGAATATTGATATGTAGTTTCTTGAAAATGTCCAAGAATCTATCATAATGTTTGTTATAGGCTCCCTTCTTGAATCTTTCTGGATAGGGTGCCTTAGACATAACATACTCGTGGCTTAACTCATGCTTTTCTTTTGCCACCACTGGTTGTTCTGCAACCTGCTCTTTTTCTTTTTCTGTTATAATTACCTCAATCTCTGGTTCAATTGCTTCCTTTTCTTGTTCCTCTTTCTCTTTTTCCAGCTCCACAGGTGTTTTTGTTGGAACTGTTAGTATCTTACCACTTCTTGTTGTAATAGCCATACAGTCATCCTTTGGATTATTGACTGTGTTACTTGGAAAGGTACCTGGAATTCTTTCTGAAAATTGTTTGGCCAGCTGGCCTATCTGATTCTCCAGATTTTTAATGGAAGCATTTGTGTTTTTATTGTTGGCTCTGGTTTCTTCCATGAAAGCATTGGTATGCTGAGCCATATCATTGGAAGCCTTAGCCATTTGTGCGAAAGCTTTTTCCCACTCGGCTGGCTCTTTTTGCTGAGTCTGAGAAGATTGAGTATAATTATTGCTAGTTTTGAAATCCATACCTGATCCTTGAGTCCTCCGTTGGAAATTATTGTTACCACCAGGGAAATTTTGATTTCGCTGGAAATTTTGTTGTTGAGGACGCTGATCGTACCAGACCCCATTCACCTGTAATTGTTGAAGTGAATCTTCGGATGATGGATTTGGACACTCACTGGATTCATGACTTTCTTGGCATTGGTCACAAATCAGTGGAGTTGTTTGAACCTTTGACACTTGAAACTTGTCAAATTTTTCACTTAAGCTGTCAAACTTTTTAGATAATGATATTACATCATTATCTGTGGTTTTTTTCACTGCTCTTTGTGTGGGAACTAACACACTTTCATTTTCATTTCTTGCAAGCTTTTTGATCAACTCAATGGCCTGCTCAGATGTGCTTTCCCGTATAGAACCTCCAGCGGCACTATTTATTATCATCCTTGTTTCGGGGGTGATTCCATTGAAAAATATCACCACTTTTCTGTCATCATCTCCTTCGTAATGTGCACATTTCCTGTTTAATTCTTGGAATCTGTTCCAAGTTGCACAGAGCGATTCTCCTTCCAACTGGCGAAAGTTTGTGATTTCATTCACCAGCTGATTATATTTTTCCATGGAGAAGAAATGATCAAAGAATTTGCTGGACAGATCTTCCCATGTAAGGATGCTGTTTGCTGGCTGTCGTTCGATCCATCTTAATGCTTTTCCCTTAACAGCGAAAGGGAACAACCGAAGCCTGATAGCATCTGTAGATACCCCATTGTGTTTGGTGGTATCACAGACCATCAAGAATCGGTCTATAAACTCATGTGGATCTTCATCATCAGCTCCAGAAAATTGAACCCTTTCCACCAAAGAAATTAATGATGGCTTGAGTTCAAAATTATTGGCCTCCACATTTGGCCTGACTATGCTTGAATTGGCCCTGTTGAATACTGGAGTCAAAATTGTATTCAACAATCTTGGAGGTTGATTGTTGGCATTTCCTCCTCGTCCATGACCAGCATTGTTGTTTTCTGCCATCTCCTGAATTGGTTGTAAAGGTGTGTGCTTCAAATCTTCCCAAATGATCTGTCTAGCAGCCTTCCTTAATTGCTTTTCTGTCTTTGTAATTTCAGAATCTATTACAAAGTCTTTAGGCGAAAGTCTACCTCGCATAAAAATCAGAGAAAATTATCAGTAACACCTGAACAACACAATCAAGATAAAAAGAATAAAAAAATAGGAATCTAATCTCAAGAATCTACGGTTATTTGTAATATTGTAAACACAATCCCCGGCAACGGCGCCAAAAACTTGTTGCGATCTCGGCAAGTGCACCGATCATTCCAAGTAATAAAGTGATAAATAAGATCGTCTCCACAGGGATTGGAAAACAATTACTACTATAACCAGTCCTCTTAATTTAGATTAATTGATTCGTGTTTCCACACTATGGTAAACAAAATATAAAGACTTGTTTTTAGGTTTTTATGAAAAAGACTTAAAATAAATGCAGAAAATGTTTTTGAAGAAGAAGTGATGAAGAAGACTGTAGCCAGGGTACATTCACCAATTGTTCCCAATTTTTCTTCGGATTGATTCATAATACTTATCGAAATTAACAACTCAGACAAATTATCATCTTTTTAGAAATAATTAGTTAGATCCCAATCCCTTGGTGATCTAACCCTTTACTTCAGTTGGAACCCTAATCCCTTAGTAATCCCGCCTGAAAATAAGCATTATGTAGATAAATCCCACGACTGCAATCCATACAAGTCTATCCCTAGAACATGCATGGAGAGTCATCTTTATCTCCTTTCAGGATCAGTATTCCAATATCCCTATTGCGAATCCTGATCCCCAGAATATCTTTCCCTATTAGGTTGATCAGATCTAACAGAAATAATATCAATACGCTCAAGATAAAGATGAAATATATTAAAATCAATACATATAATGATTCAATCCTTGTAACAATTGTTCACAAAGGGATCATGCCCCTGACTACAGAAATAGATCTAGCCAATCAACATCATGATCGCTGATCTGATTTCAACATGAACTGAAAATAAAATAGAAGAAAAGTACAAGAACGGAACGACGAACACGAAGAACGCCTTCCTCCTTCAGCTGGATCTGCTCCTCTAGGTTTTGTGGTCTATTTCAGAGATCCCTTCCTTCAAAGGTTGAGTCCCTTTTTATAAGAGACTTTGACATAATTTTGTGAATTTAAATCCCCATCTTTTCGCGCTTCCCACGCTGACAGCGCCACTCCCGCGCTGTCAGCGTGGGAGCTTCTGCCAATTTTTGCTCTCCCGCGCTGATGGCGCGGATCTCGCGCCCTCAGCGCGGTACTCACTGTCCATTTTTCTCCTCCCATGCTCAGAGCGCCATCCCCGCGCTGTGAGCGTGGGAACTAGGTCTCTTTTGATATGTTTTTGCCTTTTTTTGTTTATCTTCCTTGATATTCAGACTTTGGATGTTTTTACTCTTTTTCTCTGCCTTTCTTGCATTGATTGAGTCATTTTCTTCCTCTTTTTGCCTTGTAATTTCCTATATGCTGATCGCATATCAGGGGTCCTCAAGGATCTTCCACCCCAAGCTCACTTACATGTGCAATATAAGTTCAAAAAGAAGTATTTCCAATATTAGTTCCAAAAGTATGCAGTGCAACAGATATTCGTGCCATGTGTGTTTATACTATCTATTGGCCAGAGAAATGTAGGAATACGTCTATACCCACATGAGTAAAAGGAACACCACTTGCACCTCACCCACAGCCTCACCATATCGTATGTACTACATACTCAGGCTTACCGTAAAGGTGGACACCACATTGCATATTATAAAGGCACATTGCATATAACAGCTCAACAACATTTCCAAATATCAAAAGCATGTAACACAACATGCATATAACCATATCCCCATGGGACATGGTGGAACCACAACATGGCTAAACCGAGGACACAAAATCTTACCTTGCAAGCAATCAATCCAAGCCAAGAGTCCAACCACTCTCAAGTCCAAACACAACAATATCACAATCTGTTACGGACCAATAATATATCATTAATTATGCATCACAAGCATACAACTTAAAGACTACGCCTTTCCTTTACCTTTTACGTCTTAAGGCTTCCAATAAAGCCATAGGCCCTTAATCATGTTATTCTGACTTAGTTCATTAATTACAGAAGTCCAACTTCCTTAGTCTAGGGTCCACAAACCCCAACATCATCTCTGTATGAACAGTACCTCACTGTTCTATGAAATCCCAGAATATCCGGATATTCCTCGGGGACATATCCGGATATGCAATATCCGGATATAACACTGACCATATCCTGATATTCAATATTCGGATATCCAGATCCCCATATTCGGATATCAATGATACCATATCCGGATATCAATATCTGCATATATTTTCGACAAATATCCGGATATTTCACGACAAAATGCAATTCTGCATTTTCGTGAAGATATCCTTCCAAAGGTCAAACTTTTAACACTTAAAAACATTAAAGCATGCATTTTTACTCTGTTTTAAGTTCATACCCAGGTTACTTACTTGTTTACTCATTAAACATGGCAAGACATCAACTTTAACCATCAAAAACTTAAGATCAAAGGTGGCAAAGCTTACCAAAGCTCAAAACAGAGCAACAATGGCTCTTGGAGCTCACAAATGGTCCCTCAAAGTCCTGACTTTGCCCCAACACGAAAATGGCACCAAAGCTATGACCTTTCTTGACAAGAAAGGCTCCTTGAAGCTCCAACACTCAAGGAAGAGACTCACACCCTCACACAAGGAAACTCAGCCCACAAACACCCTACACACAAAGGTACAAACTCAGAATAAGTCCTCCCACTCAACCCCCAAGAATCACTCTCACTCTTACCAAGTGTTTTAGTGAAGGAACCAAGAAGAAATGAGGTCCCTTGGCTCCAATGGTGAAGGAAGGAAGAGGGTGGCAAGATGGCTGCTCAAGCTGCAGAAATTCTCACGTAGAGAAATTGCACATGCCTAGGGTTATGTGCCATAAGTTGAATATATAGGCATTTAAGTCATAATGCGCAGTATTAGCCTTAATAGCTACGCAAAACATTTTGATCCCAAACTTTGGAATCTTAACCTACTCAATTTTCTAAGATTTTTCATATTTTTATTTATTTTTCGGAGCACCTTTCTGATACGCGTTTTTCCATAGCCAATATCTGTTCTGACATCAGTTCTCATTATTTTGACTTGAAACTCGTTTTACAAGTCCTACATATTATTCTAGTAATTATCATGCACTTATTATAATTTTCCGGGATACTTTTCCGGTAAGAATTTATATTGGGTAGCAGAACCGGTATCTGCGCTTTTCACCCGAAAAGCGACTTTCAATATTATTACCCAATTACTATAATTATTATAGCCTCGTAATAATTATTAGTGTCAATTATGGAATTATTTACTAATTATCATATTTATTTAATTAATTACCTTAATTAGCGGTGCGGGTTCTTACAAAGGTGCTCTTGGAGCCCACACAAGGCCCCCAAAGCTCAGACTTGAAAGGAATACGAAAATGCTACACCAAGGAGGGTTATTTCTCTACAAAGATGGCTTCTTGGACCTTAAAATGCCATGAACATGGCCTCACCCTCACAACTCAGAAACACAGCCCTTAAACACATACAAAACAGTGACCAAAGACTCAGAGCAAGGTCCTCCACTCACCCCCAATGGTATCCATCACTCACACAAGGTGTTTAGGTGACCAATCTCTCATAAAAGTGGTGTCTTGGAGGATTTTGGTGAAGAAAAGCAATGGAATAGTGAAGAAACCAGAGGCAGCCGCTCAACACACACAAACTCACGTAGGAATGGCTGAGTATCAGCCTAGGGTTGTGTGCAAGTGACTATTTATAGCCGGTTTAAGTTTAATCGTACATTATTAGTGCTAATTGCTACGCTTAGCATTTTAATCCCAAACTTAGGATTCTGAACCTACTCAATTTTACAAGATTTATCATATTTTTATTTTATTTTTCGCAACACCTTTCCGGTACGCGCTTTTCCATAACCAGTATCAGTTCTGGCACCAGTTCTCATTATTTTGACTTGAAACTTGTTTTATATGTTCTACATATTATTCTAGGAATATTCATGCACTTATTATAATTTTCCAGGATACTTCACCGGTACGCATTTATACCGGGTAGCAGAACCGGTATCTGCACTTTTCGTTAGAAAAGCGACTTTCAGCATTATTACTCACTTACTATGATTATTAAAGCCTCATAATAATTATTAGGGTCAATTATGAAATTATTTCCTAATTATCACATTTAATTAATTAATTTCCTTAATTAACGGTGCGGGTTCTTACAAAGATCCTTGAGGACCCCTTGTATTACTGAGATTTCTTTTTAGAGATCCCACCCCACGTTTGGGGCACCATTTTCAGGTTCAGGGAATACTGGAGTTGAGACCTCGGGCGGCAGGAGGCCGGAGCTTAGTTGACTTTTGCTTGCTGACTATGCTGTTATAATTAGAGGCTGTTATGTTATTTCCATTTACGGTTATTATGTTGAGACACTTGTTGGGCCTTGTGGCCTTATTTGGTGAGCATGTGGTTTGTCCCTGACACATTGACTATGTTTGATGTTTTAGTTCTGTGTTGTATAAACCATCAGGATATTCTCCGGAGTACGTGTTGTAGATCTGTGAGTAGGTACACATTTCATATATAAGGTATGTCAGTTAGTTGTTTATTTGCAATTACATAAAGATGATATTTTGAAATGAATTAAGTATTCAACTTGGTAAATGATAATGACGTCATAATTGAATGAAAAAAAAAGATATTCTGCATTTTAATTAAGCGTGGCTTAATACGATGACATGTTAACAAACCGGGTATACACGGGGTGTTAAGACCAAACAGGATGACAAGGCATGAGAGAGAAGGAGTTGAGGCATACATTTTTCTAGAGCATATTGAATCAGCCAAAAGAATAAAATAAACAAGAAAGAGGAGAAAGGAAACCTTGGATATCATAAACTTTTTTTCCTCTGAAAGGATGTTATAGGCTATTAAATTTAGTGTTCATCATTTCGTAGTTAAGACAGAAGTTGTTGCATAAAATAGAACTTTTATTTGAAGTGAGATCCATCACATGCTTGTAATCAAACATTTACTGGTCTCACATTGGTAGCTACTTTATTCCATACATTAAGTGCCTAATGGCACGTCAACTATTGTGTCTACAACACACTACGTTCAAATGGATCCCCGCAGAGGAAGACCATAGAAACTGGTCGACGCAGACTCATCACACACACATCGGCAAACTTTTGAGACACTATCTTTTATCTGAGGAGAATAATTATTAATTTTATCAAGATACCTGTCCCAAATCATAACTCCACCATAGTTGGAAGCTTCCTTTACGGTTGGTAAAACCTCAGATTTGAGTGCATCTGGTTTTATATAACCAGCTATTGTATCAGAAGCCGCAAGACCCAAGAATATTAAGCTATTGGGAACACGTGAGGTCCATTTTTCCCATGCACTCAAAAGCTTTGAAGGATTTCCATTTGAGTATATGCAATCAGGGTTCTGGTAGTAGAACTCAACCCAAACGTAATCTAGAAGGCCAGTGTTGATTGCGGAGCTAAGGTAGCGATCTGGGTATATGCATTGTGGTGATGCAGATAGGTAAATCCTTCTATCTGTTGTGGATGCATTAATGAGCTTAACAAGTTCATCCCATTTTATGTGTTCACTATCTGAAACATCAGCAATATCAATGCCATCCAAATACACATTTCCTAAAGGACCTGAATTACCACTTAGGTACTTCTCCAAGAGGTAATCTGCAAGATCTTTTGTCACATTCTCTGATGCTGATAACGAAGCAGTGTTGGTTGTTAGGCCGGCGGAAACTAGACCAATGGAAAGGAAAACTTTGATGTTGTTTTCTTGGCAGTATTCTATTTGTGATTGTAGCACAGAGCAAGAGTTGCCGCTACAATGATTATCCAAGTTTAACAATGGGGTCCTGCCATTGTCAAACACAATGAGGCTTTCGAGGATGACGATGTCATAGTTTCCGGTGGCACATGTAGCTTGCAAGGTGCCCTCGTCGTTATTGGGATGCTGACCCCAGTAAACAGAGATGGCTCCGCTGCCAACACAATCAGTAGCAATGGAGGAGTTGATTGTGATGGAGACGGATATAACTATAAGGGCAAAGAGGAGGAATATTGATGGTTGTTTTGTCGAGGCCATGGTTAATTATGGGTAATGGTTTCTTGTTTAGCATGATGGCTCCTAGGGCAAGAGAAGCACCTATTTATAATGGTGCTAGCTAGGGTTATTTGGCTTGGGCCATTTTTTAATGACAAATAGGACAAAGTTCCATAGCACATTATTTTAATGTTGAAAACTTGTGGTGTGACCAAAAGGAGAGATATTTTGGTGCAACGGTGATTTGATGACACTTGAATTAAAAAAAAAAAAAAATTCTTCTATCGTCCTACACATGTCATAGCCACTGCTGAATTTTGATTGGCTTGTCCCATTGAGTTGGGAGTGAGACGATAGCACCGAAATAATTTCGCAAAAAAAGATACAAACCACTACGCATAATAATTCTCGACTTTGTGTGAAGGTGGGATAAGGATGGGTTATGTGGCAAACCTAATACTTTTTTTGTGATGGAGTGTTAAAATAAAATATGAAAGTTACAAATGTTATTAAGTATGATAAGCTGCACTAATTATTATATGTATTTTTTAGAAAAGGACTAATTGTTAATGCTAATAATTTATTATAATTAGACAAATTTTATGTAAATAATTAAAATTTAGGGAGGTTAATGCTGGTCCCTCCCTTGATCCATCCTATACATTATTTTTATATTTTTGCAAAAATGTTACCTTTCACACCCGAAATCAATCTTGAAGACTCACCCTCTTGTGATCTGACCTCTCATTTGGAGAAAGTAATTTTTTTTCCCTCTAACCAAATGCTAACAAGTTTGAATCTAAAAAATAATCTCCCTGTAAAAAGTGTAAAAGTAAAGACCGTGCACAATCGGACTGGGTTTGTCTTTTTGCCAATAATTTCTATATTTTATTTAGAGAAAGACAGAAGATATATAGGACTGGAGATCTGTATGTGTGGTGTTGTGTTTTTTCTTGGTTCTAAGCTAATTAATTTTTGAAAAGAATTAGGAAAATGCCATTTTATTTCCTGCTTTTGAACTACTGTGATGGAAACGTTCATATTATTGACATTTGAAGTTTTCACCATTTCTAGCTAGCTAGTACATACATCAAGTATTTATATATCTATTTCATATCTGTTATGACTGTTAAAAATCAGACCGATCCAAACAAAATTTAACAAATTGACTTCAAAATTTTAAAAGTAAAATATTAAAAAATACAATACTGAAAACGATTAATTAAATTAGATTAATTGGTTTTCGAATTCAAAACTTTTAAATTGATCCAATTTAAACATATTAATATTATATTTTAAAAATATATTTTATTTAAGAAAATTTCATATTATCCATATTGTTTTAGAGTTTGTTTATTGTAAGTCAAACCAAATTTAATTTCCTACTTGAATTTGGAGATATATTGTATGAACAATATTAGGATTAACAATTAATTTAGAATTATATTCAAAATTTTAATTTATATTTTATGTATTTATTTGGACTTGTATTTAGTGTATTTTGATGAAGTATTTTAGATTTGTATTGATGTATTTTGATTAAATTAGATTTCTATATTTTAATGTATATATTAAAACAATTATAATGAAAAATTAAAAATTTGATCTGATCCAATCCATACCGATTTAGATTGGATTATATTCGATCAACTTCACTTTTTAAACTAAATTGATCAAATGGTGTTAACAGAACGCTAATTAGATTTTATCACTTTGCATTTTCTGCGAATACTGATTTAATCTAATTTTTGAACACTCCAATAAAACGTGAATATTATATTTATGAACGGTACAAGATCTTTATCATCTCACAAAATTATGGGCTATTTATGTTTTTGAAAAAAGTGAAAAAGAGATAATACATATGAGAAATAAATGTTAACGATATGAATAACGAGATATTATTCTTGTGTGTATCTAACAGTATTAACCGATAACGAGATATTATGGGCTATTTTGTACAAATATTGTGTGTATCTAACAGTATCAACGAATTATATGACAAATATAATCATGCCAACTATTTTCTTGATGATATCATTAAATTTAATCATTCTTGTGATCTTACTTCAGTCTTAATGTTGGGATTGAGCCACAATAAACTATGTTACATACCACTGGTTACATGTATAAAATCTTATTATCTTTTAACACCATTAAGACATATAAATAAATAAATATATATATATATATATATATATATATATATATATATTTTGAATAAATTCAAAGGTATCCTCCAGCCATATCCGAAGACTAACCCCCATCCAGCACTGTCTCTTTTCCTTTCTTTATAAAGGTTACTTGAATAAGATTTTATTTTTTAAAGAAAGTAGCATCGATACATTTTATTTTGATACATATATCTAAACACATGAACTAATCAATTGTCTTTTTAGCTTGAAACGGCTTAATTTATTTTATAATCAAATTTAACTTTTTATTTTTATCAAAAGAATATGAATTACAAAGATAGAAAGCCTTGGCCGCTTATATAATAAAAAAAAATTCTGATATAATGTTAAGAATCAAATTTCTTAAAGATGAGTTATTTATGAAAACTCGTGAATTACTTTATTATCTAGGTACAAATAGTGCTAATGACATCAGGATAACATGTCAAAAAAATTTATACAATGGAAATTCCGTCGCTATAGAGATTTTTATCTAGTAGTGGTATATATTAATTATCTAAAGGAAAGCACGCGTTTTGCGAGTTCATGTTTAAAAGAATATCCTTGAAAGTTGAAAATGTTGTTTCGGTTAAAGAATGTATATAAATTAGAAATTATTCCGGTAGGGCAAGCATATTCTTCGTATGTTGTGACAAGCTCACTTTGTTTTTCATTTTTTAATATTAAATATGGGAAAAACATTTCGTAATTACCGGAGAGAAATTATTTTCAGTGAGCCCAAAACAATGTCTTTTTGGGGTTAGAAAATAAAAAAATTAAAATTATGTAGACTAATATAACCTTGCAATAAATTAGAATTACTAAAATAATTTTTTATAACCTAAAATAACATCGTTTTGAGCTTACTGGAAATAAATTATTTGCAGAAAATATAGGAAACCCATCAAATATATATATAGAATGTAAAATATATTAAGGGTTTATTTTTTCTGATGTTACTCTAGATAACTTTATCTAATGTTCATTAAAACGACGTCATTTTGGAATGGAAATCATTGTATTTTTGTAATTTTAATTTATTTCAGGGTTATAATAGTCTTTATCACTGTAAATTTTTAATTTTTCAACCCCAAATCGACGTCATTTCGATGAACATTAGATAAAGTTATCTAAAGTAACATCGAAAACTTTTTTCCCATATATTAATTAAGGGGAATATATTTCTCATATTGACAAAAATAAAATGAACTTACTTTTTCTTTTCTCTCTTTTCTTTTTAGCGGGACTCATCCGCTTTTTATGTGTGCATGTAATATGATAAATATATTTCTCATTAATTAATTCCTTGAAAAGAAATCCATGTTTCCTAATCCTGTGTATGCTGCTAAGGTGCTAACGTCCTTATATAAGGCGAAGTATATTTACAACTAAAGGGAGCATCCTCTTGCAATCCTACTGGCGCAGGCATGAGGATGGGGGACATTGGGGAGTGTCCCGACCCAGAGCAATATTTGTGTGTTCCGGCCAAAAAAATTTTGGCGGAGCGGAAGTGAGAGAAAAACAAAAATTGAGGAGGAAGAAGAAGAAAAAAACCGATGAGTGTCAATTTTTTAGTGAAATAACCATGATGGTACTAAAGCACATTAAAAAATCCCCCCTACCCGAACTTTTGGAACTTAACTGATGATGGATGTACTAAATACCTCTATCGCCAAATTAAATAATCTGATAGGCTTTTTTTTTTTTTAGTAAACAATCTGATAGGCTTAATTATAATTTATAAGCATAATAAATTTGCGTTTATCCAAATATACAACTAATTCTACTTGTAAAAAGTAAAGCAAAGTCCTTTTGCGTCCCTAACAAAAGATACAGTCTCCACTCTCGCCCCTTATAAAAAAGTCAATTTTTGGTCCTCTATAATTTCAGTTCTTTGAATATGTGGTCTCTCAGAAATTCAATGAAGTCCCAATTTAGTCCCTAAAAAGGGATTAATATGAGTGTTTTTTTATGAGGGACGAAAGTGGGGACTGTATTTTTTGTTAAAGACCCAAATGAGGTTTTACTCTAAAAAGAACATAGCAACTCTATAATAATAGGGAAAAAAATTTGTCCTTTTAAAGAATCTAACCTTATGTCATTTTAGATCCTAACCGTTGATTTTCGTTAATCAACAATTAGGATTTATTGAGTCAAATTTATTAAATAATTAGTAATTCACAATAAAATCCAATAAATCTTAACCGTTGATTGACGAAAATCAACGGTTAGGATTTAAAATGACATAAGGTTACCAACAAGAGTTGGCTCAAGTGGTAAGGTACTTGGGTTCGCTTAAGCAATGACCCGAGACCTTGTATGCAGAAAATCCTCGCTGGGAGGCTTACTTGCCAATACTAGGTAACCGACGTGGGTCGGACTGGACATAGTCGGGGCGAAGCCCTGGAAACCAGTGGAGCAATCCAGAAAAAATGACATAAGGTTAGATCCTTTAAAAGGATAAATGTTTATTCCATAATATTAATAGGGAAAAAGATTTATATTTTTATTGCAGAAAAAATTCTTATCCCACACACACATAAAAGTGAGTAGGTCCTATTATAAAGAGAAGAAAGAAAAAATATTATTGAAACTCACTCACTTTTAGGTGAAAATGAGTGAGGCAGTGACATTTTTTCTCTCCAAAAAAAGGAGAAACATTAAACTCATTACTAATTTGAAAGGTTACCAAAAACAAAATCTTTGTTAAACAAATTAAATATTAACTTTTCTCAATCAAACCAAAAGATAGGAATCAAAGAGTTGGAAACGGATCATATCATGTTAAAAAAAAATATGACATGGTCATGTAAGACAATCATAATCGCACAAAATTGAATCAACGGTTATGATTTAGTAATTATCTATTTTAATATTTTCTCTCTCTTATTTTATCACTATTGATCCATTTTTGTATCATTATGATTGTTCATATGACCATATCATGTATTTTTCAACATGAGAAGATCCACTTCCCAAAATGTTATTTCTTTATGGGAAAAGCATTATCATTTTAAATGACATAATTTTGTGTCATTTTAAATGAAAATATATGTAATGCCAGACAACTTGCAAGGATCAACAACTGTCCCCATATACTAACACGAGACTTTTCAGCGTGCTTTGTCCTCACTCGGACACTTATCCCAGAATTGCTCCATGTCAAGCACGCTTAACTATGGAGTTCTTTTGTTCCGAGCTACCGAAAAGTAGATGCATCTTGTTAGTATAGGTAGTACCAATTAATTCTTATAAGTCGTTCCCAACTGTACCGTCCTATACCAGTACAGTCTCTGGAATCTCTCTCTTTCGGGTGTTGATTCGATTCATTCATGTACCCCGTCGCTGGAAGCCTGCCAGGAGCCGCTCCTTGCCCATGTCCTTTCGCACCGGCGATCACTCCCCTCCCTCGTCAGCGCCCGGGATGTTACATGTCCACCAGCTTCCGCCTGGTTCGTCCTCGAACCACACTGTACTGAAAGAGAGGCCCTGCTCTGATACCACTTGTAACACCTGACAACTTGCAAGGATCAACGACTATCCCCACACACTAACACGAGACTTTTCAGCGTGCTTTGTCCTCACTTGCACACTTCAGGGGAAAACTTCCCAGGAGGTCACCCGTTCCGAAATTGCTCCAAGTCAAGCACGCTCAACTATGGAGTTCTTCCATTCAGAGCTACCGAGAAGTGGATGCATCTTGTTAGTATAGGTAGTACCAATTAATTCTTAAAAGCCATTCCCAACTGTACCGTCCCATACCATCACAGTCTCTGGAATCCCTCTCTTTAGGGTGTTGATTCGATTCATTCATGTACCCCGTCGTTGGAAGCCTGCCAGAAGCCGCTCCTTGTCCATGCCCTTTCACACCAGCGATCACTCCCCGCCCTCGTCAGCGCCTGGGATGTTACATGCCCACCAGTTTCCGCCTGGTTCGTCCTCGAACCACACCGTACTGGAAGAGAGGCCCTGCTCTGATACCACTTGTAACACCTGGCAACTTGCAAGGATCAACGACCGTCCCCACACACTAACACGAGACTTTTCAGCGTGCTTTTTCCTCACTTGCACACTTCATAGGAAAACTTCCCAGGAGGTCCCCATCCCAGAATTGCTCCAAGTTAAGCACGCTTAACTATGGAGTTCTTCCGTTCTGAGCTACTGAAAAGTAGATGCTTCTTGTTAGTATATGTAGTACCAATTAATTCTTATAAGCCATTCCCAACTGTACCGTCCCATACCAACACAGTGTCTGGAATCCCTCTTTTTCGAGTGTAGATTCGATTCATTCATGTACCCTCATCGAAGGAAGCCTGCCAGGAGCCGCTCCTTGTCCATGCCCTTTTGCACCGGCGATCACTCCCCGCATTCGTCAACACTCGGGATGTTACATGCCCACCAGTTTCCGCCTGTTTCGTCACACTCACCGCCCTCGTCAGCGCCCGGGATGTTACATACCCACCAGCTTCCGCCTGGTTCGTCCTCGAACCACACCGTACTGGAAGAGAGGCCCTGCTCTGATACCACTTGTAACACCAGGCAACTTGCAAGGATCAACGACCGTCCCCACACACTAACACGAGACTTTTCAGCGTGCTTTGTCTACAATTGCACACTTTCGAAGAAAACTTCCCAGGAGGTCCCCATCCCAGAATTACTCCAAGTCAAGCATGCTTAACTATGGAGTTCTTCCGTTCTGAGCTACCGAAAAGTAGATGCTTCTTGTTAGTATATGTAGTACCAATTAATTCTTATAAGCCATTACCAACTGTACCGTCCCATACCAACACGGTCTCTGGAATCCCTCTCTTTCGGGTGTTGATTCGATTCATTCATGTACCCCCGTCGCTGGAACCTGCCAGGAGCCGCTCATTGTTCATGCCCTTTTGCACCGGCGATCACTCCCCGCCCTCATCAGCGCTCGGGATGTTACATGCCCACCAGCTTCTGCCTGGTTCGTCCTCGGACCACACCGTACTGGAAGAGATGCCTGCTCTGATACCACTTGTAATGCCTGGCAACTTGCAAGGATCAACGACTGTCCCCACACACTAACACGAGACTTTTCAGCGTGCTTTGTCCTCACTCACACACTTCCGGAGAAAACTTCCCAAGAGGTCACCCATCCCAGAATTGCTCCAAGTTAAGAACGCTTAACTATGGAATTCTTCCGTTCTGATCTACCAAAAAGTAGATGCATCTTGTTAGTATAGGTAGTACCAATCAATTCTTATAAGTCATTCCCAACTGTACCGTCCCATACCAGCACAGTCTCTAGAATCCCTCTCTTTCGGGTGTTGATTCGATTCATTCATATACCCTCGTCGCTGGAAGCCTGCCAGGAACGGTCCTTGTCCATACCCTTTTGCACCGGCGATCACTCCCCGCCCTCGTTAGCGCTCGGGATATTACATGCCCACAAGCTTCCGCCTGGTTCATCCTCGAACCGCACCGTCCTGGAAGAGAGGCTTGCTCCGATACCACTTGTAACACCTGGCAACTTGCAAGGATCAAGGACCATCCCCACACACTAATATGAGACTTTTCAGCGTCCTTTGTCCTCACTTGCACACTTCCGAGGAAAACTTCCCAGGAGGTCACCCATCCCAGAATTGCTCCAAGTCAAGCACGCTTAACTATGGAGTTCTTCCGTTCTGAGCTACCGAAAAATAGATGCTTCTTGTTAGTATATGTAGTACCAATTAATTCTTATAAGTCATTCCCATCTGTATCGTCCCATACCAACACAGTCTCTGGAATCCCTCTCTTTGGGGTGTTGATTCGATTCATTCATATACCCCCGTCACTGGAAGCCTGCCAGGAGCCGCTCCTTGTCCATGCCTTTTTGCACCGGCCATCACTCCCCGCCCTCGTCAGCGCTCGGGATGTTACATGCCCACTAGCTTTCGCCTGGTTCGTCCTCGAACTACACCGTACTGGAAGAGAGGCCTACTCTGATACCACTTGTAATTCCTGGCAACTTGCGTAGATCAACGACTTTCCCCACACACTAACACGAGACTTTTCAGCGTGCTTTGTATTCACTCGCACACTTCCGGAGAAAACTTCCCAGGAGGTCACCCATCCCAGAATTGCTCCAAGTCAAGAACGCTTAACTATGGAATTCTTCCGTTCTAAGCTACCGAAAAGTATATGCATCTTGTTAGTATAGGTAGTACCAATTAATTCTTATAAGTCATTCCCAACTGTACCGTCCCATACCATCACAGTCTCTGGAATCCCTCTCTTTCGGGTGTTGATTCGATTCATTCATATACCCTCGTCGCTGGAAGCCTGCCAGGAGCCGCTCCTTATCCATGCCCTTTCGCACCGGCGATCACTCCCAGCACTCGTTAGCGCCCAGGATGTTACAATATATATTTTTTGTTAGCTTTTTATATTCTCATTGCTCTACAAAATTAGGAAGAGAGAAAAAAGAGAATATTGTAAATTAGAAAAAATGTAAAAAATCAATAAATATATACCAAGACAGGTGATTCCACTTAAATGACACAAAATTATGTCCATTATAATAACAATTGCTTTTCTTTTTCTCTATTTTTCTAGCAACAAGACATATATAAACACAATCTAGATTAGTTGGAATATGTAAGAACCCGCACCGTTAAATTTGGAAATAATTACATAATTGACCTAACTAATTACGAGAAGGTTTAAATAATTATATTAAGTGATTAATAATGTTGAAAGTCGCTTTCTGACGAAAAGTGTAGATACCAGTTCTGCTCCGTGGTATAAATGCGTACCGATGAAGTATCCCAGACAACTATAATAAGTACGGGAATATTCCTAGAATAATATATAGGACTAGTAAAACAAGTTTCAAGTCGAAATAACGAGAATTGGTGTCAGAACTGATACCGGGTACGTAAAAACGCGTACCGGCAAAGTGTTGTGAAAAATAAAATAAAAATATGATAAATGTTAGAAAAATGGCTAGGTTCAGAATCCAAAGTTTGGGATTAAAATGCTAAGCATATCTATTGGCGCTAATACAGTGCGATTAAGACTTAAGTAGCTATATATAGCTAATGAGACATGATCCTAGGTCATTTCAGTGCCTCCTACGTGGTCATTTGCTGAAGCTCAAACCAGCCACCCTCTTCTACCTCCATAGAAACCTTGAAGAGAGCATTTTTCTTCTAGTTCTTACACCAAAATACCTTGAATAGGTGAGAGCAAGCCTTGGGTGCATGTGGGAGCTGAACTTTTTGGTTTGAGTTGTGGGAGCCTTTATGATGGCATTTTGAGCTTCAAGGAGCCATCTTTTGAGCAAAGCACCAACCTTTGATCATCATTTTTGTGTACCCTTGGAGTCAGCACCTTGGAGCTGACTTGTGAGCTCCAAGAGCATCTTAGTTTCTGTTCCAAGCCTTGGGGTAAGATTCACCACCTTTGATCATGAGTTTTATTGGTTAAAAGTGGAGTCTTGGCATGTTTAATGAGTCGTTTAAGTAGCTAACCTCATCACTGGTCTAAGGGGGCTTAAAGATGCATGATTTGACGTTTAAAAATCTTAAAAATGGATCCTTGGGAGTGATATCTCGCGAAATGCAGAAACTGCATTCTGTCGCGAAATATACGGATATGATATCTGGATATGGGGTTGGAGATATCCAGATATTGGACTTGTGATATCCGGATATGATATCCGAATATGGATATCTGGATATGGCCCCAACAAATATCCGGATATTCTGGGAATTTTGAGACAGTGACGGTTCTGTGCTGACAAAACGGTATTATAGGTTTATAGATCCATGATTGCTTGAGTTGAATCTCTGTAATAACTAACTAAGTTTGAATCAAATGGATTATGGGCTTATGGCTTTGTGAGAAGCCTAAAGACATGAAACGTAAAAGGGAAAGCGTTGTCTTTATATCATATGCTTGTAGATTATGATTTTTGATATGCTTGTTGGTATAAACAGACTGTGGGAGTGCTGTTTGTGGACCTTGGACTTGGTTGGACTCTTGGTTGGATAGTTAGCTTGCGAGGTAAGCTTTTATGTCCTCGGTTTTGCCATTGTTGGTTCCACCATGCCCCATGGGGGATGGTTTATATGCATGATGTGTTTTCATGTATTGATATTTGAAGTGCTGTTGAGCTATTAAGTGTGAATGCCTTATGATATGCATGTGTTGTTTGTAACAGCCCGTGTTAACCCGGTTTGTTAACATACTATCGTATTAAGCCACGCTTAATTAAAATGCAGAATAAATTTTTCTTTAATTCAATTATGACGTCATTAACCTTAACCAACTTGATTACTTAATCAATTTCATAAAATAATGCCTGTATGTGAATTGCAAGACAACTAACTGAAATACCTCATAGATAAATATAAAGTGAGTATCTATGTCAAAGGACTACAACACATAGCCTGGACCAAAATCCTAATACTTTAATACAACTTTAACTAAAAGAAGACATAATCAAATCTATGTGGCATGGACAATCCCCATGCTCACCAAATAAGGCACAATGCCCAACAATAGTCTCAACAGACAATCCCAAACATAATGAAGCTAAAAGCATAAAGCAGCATGCATAACCAGCATCCAACAAGTCAGCATACAATATCATCTAACTCAGCTCCGGCCTCGTACCGCCTGAGGCCTCAATATTACCTGAACCTGAAATAAGCGTCCCCAAATGTGGGGTGAGATCTTTAAACAAGAAATCTCATTAAGACAAGGATTCCTCAAGGATCTTCCACCCCAAGCTCGCTTACATGTGCAATATAAGTTCTAAAAGTAGTATTTCCAGTATTAGTTCCAAAAGTATGCAGTGCAACAGATATTCGTGCCATGTGTGTTTATACTATCTACTGGCCAGAGAAATGTAGGAATACGTCTATACCCACATGAGAAGAAGGAACACCGCTTGCACCTCACCCACAGCCTCACCATATCGTATGTACCACATACTCAGGCTTACCGTAAAGGTGGACACCACATGCATATCATAAAGGCTCATTGCATATAACAGCTCAACAACATTTCCAAATATCAAAAGCATGACACAGCATGCATAAACCACATCCCCATGGGACATGGTGGAACCACAACATGGCTAAACCGAGGACACGAAAGCTTACCTTGCAAGCAATCAATCCAAGCCAAAAGTCCAACCACTCTCAAGTCCAAATACAGCAGTATCACAATCTTTTACGGACCAATAATATATCATTAATTATGCATCACAAGTATACAACTTAAAGACTACGCCTTTCCTTTACGATTTACGTCTTAAGGCTTCCATCAAAGCCATAAGCCCTTAATCACATGATTCTGACTTGGTTCATTAATTACAGAAGTCCAACTTCCTTAATTTAGGGTCCACAAACCCCCATTAGCCTACTGTACCCATAGTACAGCTACTGTTCTGCGAAATCACAGAATATCCGGATATTCCTTGGGAAATATCCGGATATGCAATATCCGGATATCTCACTGACCATATCCAGATATCCCGATCCCATATCCATATATGAATATCCGGATACCATATCCAGATATCTGTTCGACAAATATCCGGATATCTCACGACAGAATGCAGTTTCTACATTTCGTGAATATCCAATCCAAAGATCCAACTTTTAACATTTTAATACGTTAAAGCATGCATCTTTAATCTGTTTTAGGTTCATACTCAGATTACCTTCTTGTTTACTTATTAAACATGGCAATACATCAACTTTAACCATCAAAACTTAAGATCAAAGGTGGCAAAGCTTACCAAAGCTCAAAACAGAGCAAAGTGTGCTCTTGGAGCTCCCCAATCTGACTATACAGGTCTGAGCTTCAAGGCACACGAAAATGCCACCCTAAGCAAGGACCTTTCTTCACAAAGTTTTCTCCAAGGAGCTCCAACAACCAAGGAGAAGGACCCTTTCTCCCCAAACTCAGAACACAGCCTTAGAACATCACCAAACCAGAGGCCAAACTCAGAATAATGTTCCCCCACTCAACCCTATGGTGACTCACAAACACACTCAAGTGTTAAGGAGAAGAAATGGTGAAGGAAATGGCCTCAAGCTCAAGAAATGGTGAAGGAGAAGGCAATGGAACAGTAACCACAATTCAGCCACCCAAGGAAGTCACGTAGAGGCTGGTGCTTATCTAGGGTTTTGTGCCAAATGCACTTATATAGCCATTTAAGTCATAACGTGCAGTATTAGCCTTAATAGCTACGCAAAATATTTTGATCCCAAACTTTGGAATCTTAACCTACTCATTTTTCTAAGATTTTTCATATTTTTATTTTATTTTTCGGAACAACTTTCCGGTACGCGCTTTTCCATAGCCAGTATCAGTTCTGGCACTAGTTCTCATTATTTTGACTTGAAACTTGTTTTACAAGTCCTACATATTATTCTAGTAATTATCATGCATTTATTATAATTTTTCGGGATACTTTTTCGGTACGCATTTATACCGGATAGCAGAACCGGTATCTGCACTTTTCTTCCGAAAAGTGACTTTCAGCGTTCTTACCCACTTACTATAATTATTTAAGCCAAATAATAATTATTAAGGTCAATTATGGAATCATTTCCTAATTTATCACAATTAATTCATTAATTACCTTAATTAGCGGTGCGGGTTCTTACATTGTTCCACCTAGACGGTAAACCTGAGTATGTAGGAGACATACAATAGGGTGATTCTGTGGGTGGGTGCAAGTGGTGTCTTGCACTGATTGTAGGTATTTGAGACATGTAAATTCTACATTTCTCCGGCAAGTAGAATATTTGACACCCATGACATGATTATATACTGCATTGCACAGATTTTGAAACTTATATTATTAAACTATTTTTTAACTTATATTGCACATGTAAGTGAGCTTGGGATGGAAAAATTCTTGAGTACCCCTTGTCTTACTGAGATTTCTGCTTAGAGATCTCACCCAACGTTTGGGGCACATTTTCAGGTTCAGGTAACTCGGGGGTTGATACCTCGGGCGACAGGAGGCCGGAGTTAAGTTGAGATTTATGCTTTTATGATGATGTGCTGGATTCTGACATGCTTTACATTTATTATCATGTTATTTGATGTGAGACTCTGTTGGGCTTTGTTGCCTTATTTGGTGAGCATGAGGGTTGTCCATGCCACATTGACTTTACTTTGTTGATTTAGATTCGAGTTGTATAATTGTATCAGGATTATGGTCCGGACTACGTGTTCTAGTTCCATGACTTAGATACTCACTTATTTATGTTATGAGGTTATTCTGTGGACATGGTATCAGAGCAGAGTTCTGATCCTTTCTTCGTATTGTTCCTTTTCTTCTTCAATGGCCAACTCTGCTTTTGAAAACTCCAACCCCCTTCATGTTCCCTAAAACATTATTCTACGCCAAGATCCCAAATTGGATCTTGAAAGTTCTTATGCCTATGTTCGAAGAGAAGCTCAACAACACCATACTCTGGGGAATCCTAAGCCCAGTGATGGTGCTGCCCTTCTCACACATCCACCTCGCTCAGGACCTTCTCCATCTTCTGGCTGCAACCGTAACGACAAGCCTTCGTACACCTGCTCTCATTGTGGTGAGAAAGGCCACTCCGAACAACAAACGAACCACTCCCGAATCGAACCGTTTTTGAACCGAACCGAATCATTTCCGAACCGAACCATATTCGAACCGAACCGTACCGTTTCCAATCAAACCGAACCACCATTTTTGAACCGAACCGAACCATTTTCGAACCGAACCAAACCACTTCCGAACGGAACCACCAATTTTGAACCGAACCACTTCCGAACCGAAACAGTTTTGAACCGAACAAGTTCCGAACCGAACCACCTCCGAACCGAACCAGTTTTGAACCGAACCGAACCACTTCCAAATCTTGTTTCTTCCGACCGTATTTTCATCTTCTTCGGTGATTTATTATTTTTATTTTGATTTTCTTTTATGGTTTGTATTTGGCCAATTTTATTTTATTCCCACATATGTTTGTGGTGTTATTCAAGTCTGATTTAGCTTGTATTTGATTTATTTTTGCCATTGTTTGGCTTTATTTTAGCTTCCTATTCAGGGTTCATGTTGCTGATGTTCATTTCAGAACATTTGATTTTGTCGATGCCCATCCCGGCACCGTTTATATTTGGTGGCTGATGTCCATCCCAGCCTTTCCTTCCTTAGCTGATGTTCATTCCAGCTTGAAGATCAGTTGACAGATGTACTGACCAAAGCGATGTCTGGAAGAATGTTTGTAGAAGCAATTAGCAAGTTAGGCATGATTGACATCCATGCACTAACTTGAGGGGGAGTGTTGAATTGATAATTTGAATTCGAAGTTTGAATTCAAATCTGTTCGCAATTAATCTTTCCGTTATACGTTTCTGTATTAAAGTTGTAATTTAATCTTTCCGTTATACGTTGTAAATTGAAAGTTAGAATAAACGTTACTAGGGTATTTGTATATAAAGACCTCAATTGAAGAGAGAAAGTATGAACGAATGAAAGAAATGAAAGAGAAATGAATGAACGAATGAATGGACTATAAATTAATAACGACATATGAGCAGTTCAAGTTTAAAAGAATAAACTTGAAAGTTGAAAATGTTGTTTTAGTTAAAGAATGCAAAGTAAAAATTATTCCTGTTAGAACAAGCATATACTTCATAGTAGTACATATGCCAATCAAATACAATATAAGTTGTGACAAGCTCATTTTGATTTTAATTTTTAATATCAAATTGGGATTAATATTTTTTTTGGAAGATGAAGATAATTTTATTTTCTACACGGGATCTAATTTCATATAAGTACAAGAGATAAAATTATTTTATTTCGCCGGAGAAATATTAGGATGTTTGAAATTTGTTTCAAAAAAATAGTTTTTTTATTTTAAGAAGAAAAAAACATATTTAATAAGGTCTGTTTTGTAAAAATTATTTTATTTTAGAATTAAATTTAAAGAATATATATGAGTTATTTTTATTTTGTATTTTGACTTTTAACTTTTAAAACAAAAAAATGAAAAATATCTATTTTATTAACTATTTTATAAAATAATTTTAAAGAAAAAAAGATCAAAACACAATCAAACATATCATTACTCCCTATCAAATATGGGTTTTATAAGAGTTATGTTATAGGTAAAGTGATTGTGTTATGTTATAGAGATTCGTTTTACGTGCCAGAGTTTTTTCTTTTTTTTTGTTGCGGTCCTCACAAAATGTTGTGTGTAGGAAATTTTTTGTGATCATGTTAATTGATAGATGATAAATCCATCAAATATATATAGAATGTAAAATGTACTAATCCCTTGAGCAGAATTCCATGTGTCATAATTTTGTGTATGGTGCTAAGGTTCTGCCTCGTCATTAATTATGGCAGTATTACCTTTGGATTATAAGACATTCCAACAAGAGCACTGATGTTTATGGGTTAGCGTAGTAATTTCGAAGATGTATTATTTATGTAGATTATTCGAGTTTAAAGTCAAAGGTGGCTGCACGCGGAGGCATTGTTTGTCATCAATAATGTACCATGTGATGAAGAATTGGAGAGGGGGACCATTACTTTGAATTACAAACAGACAAAAGGGAGCGACGTTAATGCAGGACCAACTCTTTTTATGGACATTCTACGAACTGCCACATAGCGAATACATCTCTCTCCAATGGCCCCTGGAGAAGGAAAGAGGCACAAATCCAACAATTCGGACTACCATCTTTTTTAATCACATAGTGTAAAATCCTACTAGGAAAGGTTAGATGCTCAAGGCAGAGGAGACCGTGATTCATGATTTAAGTAAGCAATGATATTAAGTAAGTTTAGTTATTACAATCAAAGCGAGGGTTATATTTATAAGTTTTTTGTTTACAAACTCTTACAAACTACACTATGTTCTCTCCGGAGAACACTAGGTTACATTATGTTCTCCCAGAAATACATAGCGTAATTTGCAAATATTTGTAAAAAAAGTTTGTAACGGATCTTTCCCCTACAATCAAACCCAAAATTTTAAGCATTTGGTGCATGAGTTCTTCCACTTATATAGTGCTCACTCAGTCTATTCTTAACTAATGTGGGACTTCACCCAATCACATTTGGATTCCTCAATATCTCCCCCTCAAGTGTGAGTCTTAGGCTCACATTCTTTCCCCCTCAAGGAGAAACTTCTTTGAGTATTCATGGGGTTCATCAATTTCCAGCTTCTCATCAAGACATTGACTCTTCCATCAAGGCTTGGCTACACTCATTACGACCTTAGCTTCCCATATCTTCAAATACTTTGATCACCACAGGTCAATCCACTATTTGCTCTGATACCACTATTGTGTCTCTAAGCCTTGTACTTAACAACCTGACTTTCACCAGTGTGTTGATGAACAATAAATCAAAAATTAAAACAGAGATGGGAAGAACAAAGAACACACCAAAACTTTTAACGTGGAAAATCTCTTCAATGTGAAGAGTAAAATCCACGAGATCAAGTTCAGATATTGTCCACTATGAAAGCAAGGTTCCTCACACAAGTATTTCTCTTTGTAAAAGTGATAGGAATCCTACTCTACAGGCTTTTCTTCTTCAGCAATGGCACTGGGTTTCTTCCTCAAAGGATCTTCGTCTCTGGATTGTGCATTTCTCTTTTTTCGTGTCTGCCCTCTCTCTAAGGAATGGCTGTAACACCCCATCTGCAACCAGTGTATTAACATACAATGGTATTTAAAGCACAACTTGCAATAATTAATCGCGAAAGCAATATACTATTTTATATAAATAAACAAGGCTAACCTCATAGTGGATTAACATTTCCTTTTAATAACATTCCTTATGTAATTTCAGTGCTAAAATAAAACTTGAAATACCTCAGACTCATAAATAACAATTCAAAAGCATCCATAATGCAATACCCCGTGTATACCCTGTTTGTTATCATATCATCGTATTAAGCAGCGCTTAATTAAAATGTGGAAATAACTTTTCCTTTTCATTCAATTATGACGTCATTGTTAATTATCAAGTTGGTTACTTAACCCTTATTCAAAATAATACCTGTATGTAAACTGCAATTGAATAGCTAACTAAAATACCTCAATATATAAACAACTGTCTCTAGTCAGGAAACTACAACACGTAGACTGGACAAATCCTGATAGTTTATACAACTCAAATCTAACTAAACAAAGCATAATCAATGTGGCATGGACAATCCCCATGCTCACCAAATAAAGCAACAAAGCCCAACAGAGTCTCAAGTCATATAACAATATAAAGACAATAACCATAATCA
The DNA here is from genome assembly GCA_032173675.1 of Gastrolobium villosum. Taxonomy (NCBI): domain Eukaryota; kingdom Viridiplantae; phylum Streptophyta; class Magnoliopsida; order Fabales; family Fabaceae; genus Gastrolobium; species Gastrolobium villosum. The sequence goes on along the minus strand of JAVKPL010011735.1, from coordinate 24,781 downwards.
CTAAACATGTATATCATCATAATCAGCATGCATATCGGGATTAGTTCTAATAGCTCTGCTAATCATTTTTTACAAAACTTTAGATTCTGAATCTAGCCATTTTTCTAGGAATTATCATATTTTCTTATAATTTTCGCAGCACTTTTCCAGTACACGTTTTATACGTAGCCGGTATTAGTTTTGACATCAAAACTCATTATTCTTACTCCAAACTTGATATCCTTAACCTATATATTTTTCTAGGAATATTTTTATTTTTATTATAATTTTTCGGGATGCTTCAGCGGTACACATTTTATATCGTGAAGCAGAACCGGTATTCGCACTTTTCATCAGAAAATCGGCTTAAGCGTTATTTGACTTTCTAAATAATTATCCTACCATAATTATGCATAATACTTATCGAATCGATGCTCCGGCATCGATAATGTTATTTTATTAATTATTTAGCGGTGCGGGTTCTTACAAGCAACGTCCCAATGTTCCTTGCCCTTAAGTCAAACTGCATGAGCATTGTCGGGTCTTGTGCATATCATAGCATACATGAGGCTCCTTACAACTGAATAATATAGGAAATTTGGCATCTCGTTTCTTTCTTCATCACTGGTTGGACCTTGCTTTTGATTCCGCTTGAAGTGTCCATCTAGAGGAGTACTTAATTACCATCTTGGATTGGTCTATATTAATCTCTTCAAGATTTTCTCTATGTACTTCTCCTAAGATAGCCACAACAGATACTTTGAGTGATCTCAGAAAATCTTCATCCCAAGTATATGTTTTGTTTGGCTGATATCCTTCATAGCGAACGACTTGCTCAAAGCTTTCTCGAGGGCATTAGTCTTCCTTATATCTTTCTCTACTATCAGTATGGCATCTACAAAAAGCAAAAGGATGATGAACTCGGTATTGTCATATCTCTTGATAAACACATAATGGTCTGCTTGAGCCCTCTTGAAGTCATGTTGAGTCATAAATGACTCGAACTTTCTATACCAGTATCGGGGGTGCTTGTTTTAGGCTGTACAAGCAGTTCTTAAATCAGCATGCCATATTTCTTTACCTAGAACTTTTAAATCTTTGGGCTGCTCTATATACATTTCTTCTTCCAATTCTCTATGAAGAAATGTCATTTGCACATCAAGTTGTTTGACCTCCAAGTCTTGAGTGGCCGCTATGCCTAAAATAGTTCGGATTGACGTCATCTTCGCCATTGGGGAGAATATCTCCTCAAAGTCTATGTATTTCTTCTGATTGCAGCCTTTTACTACAATTCAAACTTTATACCTTGACTTTGGGTTATTCTCTTACATCGTGAGCTTGTCTACCCGTTTATTCTTCAGAACCCATCTGCCATTTGGTAACTCGACTAGATCAAAGGTGTGATTCTCATATAAAGATTTCAGCTCGTCTTGCATGGCTTTCTCCAACTTTTCCTTTTCAGCACTAGTCAATGCCTTATTATAGCTTTTAGGCACTCTTTTTTCTACAATGATTATGTATTCATCCATATGATATTTGGTGCAAGGAAGTTTAACTTGAATAAATTGCCGAGTTTGTGATCGAATTTTAGAACCCGATTCATTATTTTCACCCCAAATTTTTGGATGTTCTGATTATGTCTCACCTTCAGTAGGTTGTTCTTCTTTGTATCTACCCTCTTCATCATTTTGTTGAATGGATTCTCCCCCGGCTTTAGCTTGTACAAGGGAGACTTGGTCTTCATGATTAACAACAACTTTAACTTTATGCCTCTAGATGTCCTCAATAGTCTGATTCTCCATGAGCACTACATTTTGACTTCTCACAACCTTCTTGTTGACAAGGTCCCAAAGACAATAACCAAACTCGTTATTCGTGGAACTAACACACTCCTTGTTTTGGTATCTAGCCTTGCTTGTTCATCTTTGGGAATATGCACAAATTACAGACATCTGAATACCTTCATATGCTCATACTTTTCCATTTTACCTGTCCAGACTTCTTCTGGAATCTTTCCTTCTAGAGGACTTGAGGGTGACAAATCGATCAAATCTACTACGGTCTTGATAGCTTTTTTCGATAATGCCTTAGGAAGTTTGACATGAGACAACATACTTCGAACTCACTCTTCAATGTTCTAATTCATTCTTTCAACAACATCATTTAGTCGAGGTATCTTTGGATGTGTCTTCTCCAGCTTTATATCCTTTTCCCTGTAGTACATCTCGAATGGACCTCGATATTCTCAACCATTGTCAACTTGGATGACCTTCAAATTTCTGTTCCTTTCAACCCTTGCATAGAACTCCTTGAATGCTTGGAGTACGTGGTCTTTTGTATTTAGCAAGGATACCCACACTCTTTTGGTGTGGCCATCAATGAATATGACAAAGTAATACGCACCACCTAGAGATTTCGGTCTGAATATGATTAAGAATACACCTTCTTCCCTGGCCGCTCCAAGAATCAATGACTATCCCCACATACTAACACGAGACTTTTCAGTGTGCTTTTTCCTCACTCGCACACTTCCTGGGAAGTTTTCCCGGGAGGTCACCCATCCCAGAATTGCTCCAACCAAGCATGCTTAACTGTGGAGTTCTTCCATTCTGGGCTACCGAAAAGCAGATGAATCATGTTAGTATAGGTAGTACCGGTTAATTCTTATAAGCTATCCCAAACTGTACAGTCTCACACCTGCACAGTCTTTGGAGTCCCTCTCTTTCTGGTGTCGATTCGATTCATCCATGCATGTAACCCCCACTGGAAGCCTGTCAGGAGCCGCTCCTTGTCCATGCCCTCTTGCCCCGACGATCACTCCCCGCCCTCGTCAGCACTCAGGATGTTACTGATAGTAAACTGGCCTTGAAGTCCGATGCATGTAAGAGGGAAAAACAAAATTTTTCTGCGGAAACATACATGCATATAGTGATTCATGCTTTAGGGCAGCATGATGTTACCTTGTTTTCGTCCTGATCGTCAGGGAGATCAAGTGTCAGGTTTGAAGGGTTCAAACCCTCTAACGTTGATCCACACCACCATTCGTCAATGATGTAAGAACACCTTCTTACAAGCTACCAGATGATCACCACAGTGAGGCTTGCTATGCGCTCAATTGGTGAAGGTGGAGGCTAGGTTTAGTGTTTAGAAAGTAAAGTGAAACTACACTAGAGAATGGCGCATGAGATGAAGAGAGAAGGCTAGGTTTTGTGAAAAACCCTAAGGAAGAGAACTTGCTCCCTTTGTGCGCACCATAGGTCACTTAGTAGGAAAGAATGAGAAGATTTTCTTACTTGAAAATCTCACCAAATGTGCGCATGGTAGGAGGGAATCAAGGATCTGTTTGCAATTCAAAATTGCTAACTACCTCTCATTTGAATCCTTATAAGATTAGGTCATTATCCTTTCAAGATTCTGACCTAATGGTCTGACCTAATGGTCATCACATGACCAACCATTTCATGCGCCCCAATCAGTCCCATTTTGAGTCCAGATAAATAGAGTAGTTGCATTCAAATTTGAATCAACTAACTCACTGATTCTCTTAACCAACCAAATCTGAATTGTAGTACATTTAGTTGACAAAATGACACTCACTTTGCATCCAAATTTGCACACCACTGCATCATTGGATAAGATCAAATATCTTTTCTTGATGCAGGGAATATGTTCCAACAAGATCTAATCTTATCCTTTTGTTATGAAACAACTTTTCATAGCCAATTCAAATTCGAATTCAAACACTTGAATTCAAATGTTCAAACATTTAAATTCAAAATTCAAAATTAAAATTTCAAATTCGAAATTCAAATTTCAAAATCCAATTTCAAAATTCAAATTTCAAATTCAAAATTCGAATTTCAAAATTCAAATTCCAAATTCAAATTTCAAAATTCAAATTTCAAATTCAAAATTTAAATGTTTGATAATTAATTTAACTAATTAAATTAATTAGTAATGTCTTGGACTATCCAAGCCCATTATTAGGCCCTTTAGGTTGGCTTCCAAATAGCTTCTTGGGCTAACAACCATTATTAGGCCCAATACCTTTAAAGCTAGTTCATCATGACTGCAAGGTGTTAGTGTGTGACCCATTTGGTCCAACTTAGCCTCTGACATAAATGGGCTCGGGCCCAAAAAGCTCACAACCCAATTAATGACAACACAGAGAACTAGCAATGCTTTGTTGCCCCAGAGCTAGTCAGATTAATGACTTGATCATCCTATTACACATATTTGGTTGTCGTATGTAATTCCCTTCATCATGGTTATCTTCCCATTAACCTAGGGTAAGGAAATGTATCAACCCCTGCGGTTTAGGGTAAGCTTTTTCGAAATAGGGAATCTTCAATTTACTGACTCTAAAGGCAGATCATCTTATGATCTCTTTTACTATGCATAGATTCCCGAGTCCCTGTAAATGTCATCCCGATTTATCCGGTTTACAGATAACCTAATCTCTCACAGAGATTTGACGAATTCCTTCAGCTTATTACCCTAGCCCTGTGCTCTTTCAGGACACGCCCGACAATATACCTATGAGTCTCCATGTTTCAGGCAGACGAGGCATACAATCAAAACATGCCTTCTAGAACAAAGTCTAGGTAATAACCTCTGGTCTAAGGAAAGACATACCCAAATATAAAGAGACTACTCTAATGATACTATCTGTGAGATTTCCTCATAGAGTCTCTTTGTGGGTCTGTTCAGTGCGAGTTATACTCTTATAGGTCCACCCACGACTTTAGCTAAGACATCTCCATATCTGTAGCAGATGAGGTCTTTACCTTGTATCCATATACAAGTAGATAAGTCGTGCTAGTCTTACCCGATATCACTGATCCCCAATCTCGGTATCTCTAGACTAGGAACATAAAATTAGGAATAGACATGCAATATCCTTGAATCCTCATGATCATGATGTCATCACAGATACTCAAGAGATACCTGTTCTTATTCCAAGGGGTTTATCCAGTTCGTTCATATAATATTAACAATAATATCGAGACATAATATGAAACTGAATAAAGAGTGCTTTTATTCATTTGCGACAAACAAAGTTCTACATCTAGTGTCCTTTATTTAATCAAAAGAATGTCTCTAGGACACCCATATACTAACAATCTCCCACTTGGCCTAGAGCCAATCAGACCTAAGTCGTATGCCCAAAGCCTCATAATGACTATCATGTTTTCTCTGAGAAATAACCTTTGTCATAGAATCGGCCAGGTAACATCTCAATCAGACCTAAGTCATAATGACTAACGTCTCTATGCATCCTAGACAATATTGTTTCATTAATGTGCCCTAGTCTAGAGTGCCAAAGATAAGATTGATTTTCCGTCCTAGGTCGTTTCACATCTATATCGAGCACTTCAGTTCTCATTTCCAACACATACAATCCATTTACTAAAGAAGCAGTACCATAAACCATATCATTCATAATGATAGAAAATGTACCATTCCTAATACTGAAAGTATAACCATCTTGTTCTAAACAAGAAATTGAAATAATGTTTCTAGAAATATTTGGAACATAAAGACAATTATTCAAAGCAACAAAAGCCCCGTAGGCAAAATAAGGCCATCATCTCCAACTGAATGACCAGCAACCCTTGCTCCATTACTAACGCGGAGATCCACCTCGTTTCTTTCCAATCTCCTTGGGCTCCTATGTACCTGCAACATATTGCAGATATGAGAACCACATCCGGTATCCAAAACCCATGAGGTCGGATTAGCACAAGAATAATTTATCTCAATCATGAAAATACCAGAGGCAGAAGTATCACCATGCTTCTTGTCCTTCACGTTGTTCAGGTAGTCTGGACAATTCCTCTTCCAATGGCCTTTCTTGCCACAATGGAAGCACTCAGCATGGCCCTTGTCCTTAGGCGCCTTCTTACCCTTCTTTTCTCCTTTCTTCTTCTTGGATTTTCCTTTGGGCTTAAGGGAGTCACCTTTTGCAGGCGCCTTACCCTTTCCCTTGGCCTTGCTAGGCCCACCAATCAAAAGATCCTGGGTCCTATCCTTCTTGATAGACACTTCAGCAGTTGTTAACATACTTAACAATTTAGACAAGCTCACTTGCATCCCATGCATATTGTAATTCATTATGAATTGACTGAAGGAAGGTGGAAGTGAGGTGAGGACTAAGTCATTACTTAGCTCGGCATCCATGAAGAAGCCTAGATTTCCTAGCTTCTCAATCAGTCTGATCATCTTAAGAACATAACTGCTCACAGACATGCTCTCAGACATCCTACAAGAGAACAATTCTCTAGAGGCCTCATACCTCCCATGCCTACCTTTAATATCATACAACTCTTTGAGATGCATGATAATAGAGGGAGCATCCATATGCTCATGTTGTTTTTGCAGTTCAGGCGACATGGATGCCAACATGATGCATACTGCCATCACATTGTCATCCAAGTGCTGTTGGTGGGTTAGGAAATCAAATTCTGTGAACCCTTCTTTCCCTTCCCTAGGAGCTACGGGTAATGCAGCATCTATAACGTAGGCAATCTTTTCGGCCCTAAGAAGAATTCTTAGGTTCCGATACCAGTCCATAAAATTTGAACCGGTCAGTTTATTTGTATCGAGAATTGAACGCAATGACAATGGATTAGTCATACTATAAGCTGAAAAAGATGTAAAGGTAATTTTAGTTAATATACGGTTACGTAGTTTAAAAGCAAATTATTAAAGACTTTAAATAATTTGCCCCTCCCACTATTTTATCTAAGTTAATGACCCTTACTATTTGACTTAGGGTTAATCTACTTTTAGATTTACCTTAGTTGGATTAAGAGTGCGATTATTTATTTTAATCTCCGTCTGAGACCGCAAGATTAATTTAAATAATGGGTTGATCCTTATCAACAGTATCTCATACCCTATCTTAACATTAGGTTGACAACTCCTTGTCACTTAGTGGTGCATATCATTCAACCAACCTAGCACCATTACCCTAAGCACATAAGCCCGGCTGAGCCTGCAACTTATGTCTTAGTTAAGCATTAAACCAACACCCCAAGTGTCTTACACTTCTAACACTACTCTAGCTCAACGAAACAGTGGGTCCCAACTGAGTTGTGGAGCACCACTGTGTAGAAGAGGTTTGAGTGGCATTGGTGGTGGGAGGTAATCATACGCTTAATTATTTATTCCTTTTAAGGGTTCCATATATTTAGGGTTAATTAGGTCTCATCAAACAATTGTTGTAAGCTATCACGCTAGTCGTAACCTATGTCAAACATCTATCAGTTTACACTAGTCGCAATTGGACAAACATAATAACCATACAAATGCGGTTTGTCCAATTCATGCACACTAGACGTTCTAAGCATACATGCATATAAACAATTTATATTGAGACAGTCATGGTGCTCGCGCTTTTGTCCATCTTGCTTCTCAAGCAACGGCTGCTTGTCGTCTATACGACACTAGCCTAATTCTCTAATTACATATAATTAAAGAAACTCCAAAACATCTTTGGAGGGACAAATTACAAAAAAATTGAAATCACAAATTACAACTGTAAATTAAACAGCGCAATTACACATTAATTTAAAAATCCAAAATTTCAAATCCGAGCACCATGACCATCCCCTTCCTGTTTGTACCTGAAAGATTCAAAACTTGCAAACACAAACATTATATTATCTCGTAATATTTTTCACATATATTTTGATATTTAACATTTAAACATCAAAATAAAATCAAGATTCAAATTCTCTTAATTTCCTCTTTATGGCCGAAATATAAAACTTTTATAATTCAAATTTTGTTATTTCTTTCTTAAAGAAAACAAAATTAAGAGTAGAGAGATTAGTTTTGATGCATATAGAGAAAGTCAAGCATGCACTCTGAACTGTGAGGAAATTGAGCCTATATAGAAATTTTTGTTCAGAGAGAACTTCACTGCATGAGTAACTCTAGAACTTGCCTTGTTTCTTGTTTGAAATGGTTGATGATGTGTAGGGTAGAGACATTTCCTTCTTGAACCAAAAAGTCAAATGGCCAACCCTTAATATGTACGTTGCATGAAATCCTTGAGCCCAGCCTGTGTTTATACAATCAAGAACCACAGTTATTCCAATCCTTCAGATTAAAGGTTTCAGATAAGTGATAAGGGGTGGAGTGTTTTGTGGGGAGGAAGGTATTTTTGCAATGAGTGAATGTAAAAGGTGTTGGAAACATAAGAAATAAGGAAGGAAAAGAAAGAAAAGGTTGTGAAACACAAAGTGTTTGGAAGAGACAGAGGGAAGTATAAAAGACACAAAGTGTGTGAAAGAAAAAGAAAGAAAAAAGAATTTGTTAAAGACACAAAGTGTCAGGAAGAAAAGGAGGAAGAAAGGTTCAAAGAAAAGTATAAGGAATGAAAAGGAAGAAAGATTGGGGAATTAGGAAGAAATTGATAAATTCTGTGATTTCTCTTTTATCTGAATCTGATTCATTTGATATGAACTTTCCCTTTCATATAAATCTTTACCTCTAGTCAACCCACACACCAAGCTTCATTGTCAATCATACCAAGACCTTTTTGATCTGCCTTATAGATCATTTTTACCATGAATAGTGAGAAGATGGGCAAGCCTATGGCAGTTTGAGTGCAGTGAAGAATGAGTGACAAGTTTATCCTTAAACACTGGCGTGCAAGAGAGTTAAATTCTCACAATTTTTGAGAAGTTCCTAGTGAGGGGGTGTTGTTGTTTGGAAAGTCTCTGTATGTCATCTTTACTGATCTGTTGAAAAACTACATATGATGTTGGGCAAGTCATAAGAAATAAGAGATTGCATGGTTGTAAGTTGTATCAATGTGATCATTTGTTAATTTAAGTCTATCTTCATGAGTTTCATCTATAAAGAAATTTGAATCCTTCTCTTTTATGAGTTCATTACTGAGGACAACAATGTCCAAATCTGGGAATTGTGATAAATTACGGAGTTTCAGCATGAATTAGTATCAATTTGTGTGATTAATTGGATGAAAAGGAGGTTAATGTCCTAGAAATCCCTCAAGTAAAATTTCTGAAAGCTTTGCTGGAAATTTACATTGTCTTGTAGGGAAATGAAGCTCAAAAAGCAGCAGAAAGAAGGAAGAAGATTTTGGAGAAAGGGAGAATGCCTAAGTGTTGAGCGCTAAAACGTCCACACGGACCGTTTTAGCGCGCTGCTACAAATTGAAGGCAAAAGTTGCTGGTGCTGAGCGCTAAAACGTCCAACACAGAATGTTTTAGCACGCTGCTGCAAACTAAGGACGAAAGTTGCTGGTCTTGGGCGCTAAAACTCCCTGACCAAACGTTTTAGCGCCCTGCTGTAGGAAAAAGACTCTGGTCTCGAACGCTAAAACGTTCAATGCAAACATTTTAGTGTTGGAATCAGTTAAAAGTAGTTAGGGATCGGCCAGCCATGGATGCTAAAACGTTCAACAGTAGACGTTTTAGCGCCCAATGCAGTTAAAAGCAGTTGGACATCCGTCAAGCCTGGACGCTAAAACGCCCATCAACAACGTTTTAGCGCCCATGTTATATTTCAGCATAATTTGTAACACTATAAAAGGCAAAGGCCTTCACATTTTCTAAAAGAATTCCACCATATATCTCTCTCCCTTACATCAGATCCTTTGATCTAACTTCTCTCCTTTACTTTCCAAATTCTTAGGAGTAGTGTTGTATTAGTTAGTGTTCATATGTAATTGCACTTGAAGATTGAAGACTTACTATCATGACAATGGAGTTTGATCTTTCTTCTTCTCTTTTCTTTATTTTAATTATGTCTGAGTAGAGTCCTTTGTAGTCTGATTCAATGGAACTCAAGTGTGAGTTTATGAATGGTTAATTAGATATTCTGTTTATCTACTATTTGATTGTATGAAGTTGTCTTGATTAATTCTTCATGTTAAAGGAATAGTATAGAACATACATGTTTACATTGTTCTATATTTGACAACTTTATCATCAGTGTTTTAGTAGTCAAGACATTGATGCTAGGATACTGATGTGATCTTAAGACCTTAGTAATTAATGCATGTATTATAAAGGGAATCACCAAGACATTGGGGTTTCTGATTAATGTGTCTATCAGGGTAGTAAGACATTACATCCTGATGATAAGTAAAAGGTTGATTAACATCGCATAGTAGATAATTCATTATGGAAATTGGTTCATCCATAAGTTCATGCTTGAGGGAGATTGATATCTGACTACTTGCTAAGCTATATTCATATTTCATTAGTTTTTCAATTCTTTAATTTTATTCAATCTAAATTTCTGGTGACAAGAAATCAATGCAATCAATAATCTTTCGGTTGATTCAACTCAATAACATTTGGTTATTCAGTGCTTGACACAAATCCTCGTGGGAACGATCTTTACTCGTCATTTTATTACTTGTATGACTAGTGCACTTGCTAATTTGACAACAAGTCTTTGCCTTGTGAGTGTGCGTATAGGGCATAGGGCGAAATACGATTGGGGATACCTCTAAACCCCAAAAAAAAATTAACATTAACAGCACACCACCACAACAATCAAATGAATATACAACATAGAATCATTTGAGTAAATATCATAAACAAAAACTAGAACCCTAGGTGCTATGAAATAAGAAACAAAAATAATACGAAATGATGGAGAGGAAGAAGATGTAATACATAACTTGATGATTATGAGGAAGGAAATGAGTGAATTTGAGAAGTGAAATGGAGAAAAATTCGCGAGTTGGAAAAGAGAGATGAGTTGGAGTAAGGTGAAAATGAGAGTGAAGAGAGTGAGGGACCTTGGAAGTCAGATTATAGGAGCTTCATAGAGAGCTCCAATAGCACTTCTAGCTTCTATTTTGAAGCCTTGGGTATGTTCATTACCTTGATCATGAGTTTTATTTGTTTAAAGGCTGAGTCTTGGCATGTTAATGAGTTGAATAGGTAACCAACATGAACATGAATCTAAAGTGTATAAAAATGCATGCTTGGACGTATTAATGACTTAGTCCTCACCTCACTTCCACCTTCCTTCAGCCAATTCGTAATGAATTACAATATGCATGGGATGCAAGTATGTTAACAATTGCTGAAGTGTCTATCAAGAAAGATAGGACACGGGCTCTTTTGATTGGTGGGCCTAGCAAGGCCAAGGGAAAGGGTAAGGAGCCTGCAAAAGGTGACTCCCTTAAGCCCAAAGGAAAATCCTAGAAGAAAAAAGGCAAAAAGAAGGGTAAAAAGGCACCTAAGGACAAGGGCGATGCTGAGTGCTTCCATTGTGGCAAGAAAGGCCATTGGAAGAGGAATTGTCCAGACTACCTGAACAATGTGAAGGACAAGAAGCATGGTGATGCTTCTGCCTCAGGTATTTTCACGATTGAGATAAATTATTCTTGTGCTAATCCGACCTCATGGGTATTGGATACCGGATGTGGTTCTCATATCTGCAATATGTTGTAGGTACTTAGGAGCCCAAGGAGATTGGAAAGAAACGAGGTGGATCTCCGTGTTGGTAATGGAGCAAAGGTTGCTGCTTATTCAGTTGGAGATTCTGACCTTATTTTGCCTACGGGCCTTTAATTGCATTTGAATAATTGTCTTTATGTTCCAAATATTTCTAGAAACATTATTTCAGTTTCTTGTTTAGAACAAGATGGTTATACTTTCAGTATTAGGAATGGTACATTTTCTATCATTTTGAATGATATGGTTTATGGTACTGCTTCTTTAATAAATGGATTGTATGAGTTGGAAATGGGAACTGAAGTGCTCAATATAAATGTGAAACGACCTAGGACGGATAATCAATCTTATCTTTAGCACTGTAGACTATGGCACATAAATGAAACAAGATTGTCTAGAATGCATAGAGATGGATACCTAGATTCCAAGGATTTGGAATCCTATGGACAGTGTGAATCTTGTCTAGCTGGAAAAATGATTCGACAAAAGCCCAAAGGGCTTGAGAGTCATAGGGCTAGTGAGTTATTAGAACTCATTCATACTGATGTATGTGGCCCGATGTCTATTGAGGCTAGAGGTGGATATTCCTATTTAATTACCTTTACAGATAACAAATCGAGATTTGGGTATGTATACCTAATGAGATATAAATATGAAGCTTTTGAAAAGTTCAAAGAGCTTAGGAATGAAGTAGAGCAACAGCGTGGCAAGATGATTAAGACATTACGATCAGATCGTGGTGGTGAATATTTGAGCCATGAGTTTCAGGATTATCTGAGAGAAAATGGAATTCTCTCACAACTTACCGCTCCTTACACACCACACCAAAACGGTGTCTCCAAAAGGAGAAACTGGATCTTGTTAGACATGGTTAGGTCTATGATGAGTGAGACTCAACTTCCAAAATCGTTTTGGGGATATGCCTTAGACACAGCGGCATAAATTCTAAATAGAGTACCGTTTAAATCTGTTCAGACCACACCATATGAGACATGGAGTGGTAAGAGACCCAACCTGAGCTACCTCAGGGTATGGGGATCGCCAGCTTATGTCAAAGCATTGACATCAGACAAGCTTAGTGCTAAGAGTACTAAATGTCTATTTGTGGGGTATCCTAAAGGTACTAAGGGATACTACTTCTACTCCATGGAAAAACACAAAGTGTTTGTGTCAAAGAATGCTGAGAGGTATGGGCCTTGGAGAAGTAAACACACAACTCCATAGATCTACAAGGGTCATCCATCCACCTGAGAGGTATGGGTTTGTGATTGAGAATCAGCAAACTGTCGAAGATGATGAACCAAGTAACTACGAGGAGGCGGTAAAGGATGTTGACTCCTCTAGATGGCTTGAAGCCATGGAATCTGAAATGGATTCGATGTATCAAAACAAGGTATGGACCTTGGTTCCTAAACCGCAAGGAATAGTTCCTGTCGGTAATAAATGGGTCTTTAAAAGAAAGACTGATGCAGATGGCAACGTTCAGACCTACAAAGCTAGGTTGGTGGCGAAAGGGTATCGTCAAAGACAAGGAGTTGACTATGATGAAACTTTCTCACCAGTTACCATGATCAAATCTATTAGGATCATGCTTGCAATAGCAGCATACCACGACTATGAAATCCGGAAAATGGATGTCAAGACCGCCTTCTTGAATGGGTTCTTGAAGGAGGAAATGTACATGACACAACGTGAAGGCTTTGAAATCAAAGATCAGGAGCATATGGTATGCAAACTACAAAGGTCAATATATGGGCTAAAGCAAGCATCAAGGAGTTGGAATATAAGTTTTGATGAAGTCCTTAAGAGTAACGGTTTTATCAAGAACGAGGATGAACCTTGTGTTTACAGGAAGGTTAGTGGGAGTAATGTCGTCTTCCTGGTACTTTATGTAGATGACATATTGCTTATAGGAAATGAAGTCCCCACATTAAAAATAATGAAAGATTGGCTTTCAGAAAACTTCACCATGAAGGATTTGGGAGAAACGGCCTTTATACTTGGTATAAAGATCTATAGAGATAGATCCAAGAGGCTGCTGGGTTTATCTCAATCCACGTATATTGACAAGATGCTAAAGAGGTTTAGCATGGAAGGGTCGAAAAGGGGTTTTCTTCCTGTCAGATATGGGGTACACCTATCAAGTGCTATGTGTCCTAAGTCACAGCCTGAGAAGGATCGCATTAGTGGAATTCCATACGCTTCGGCTATTGGATCCATCATGTATGCCATGATATGTACAAGACCAGATATCTCATATGCTTTGAGGATTACGAGCAGATACCAGTCAGACCCTGGAGAGGGTCACTGGACGGCAGTTAAAACCATCCTTAAGTACTTGAGAAGAACTAAGGATGCGTTTCTGGTCTATGGTGGGGTTAATGAGTTAACAGTGAAAGGGTTCACTAATGCCAGCTTTCAGAGTGACAAGGATGACTGCAAGTCACAGTCAGGATTCGTATTCACCTTAAATGGTGGAGCAGTGTCTTGGAAGAGTTCCAAGTAGGAGACAACAGCAGATTCAATGACAGAAGCTGAATACAGAGCTGCTTCAAAAGCGGCTAAGGAGGTCGTGTGGATCAAGAAGTTCATAACTGAACTAAGGGTGGTTCCAAGCGTGGATGAGCCCATACATTTGCTTTGCGACAACACAGGAGCCATTGTGCAGTCAAAGGAACCTAGGTCTCATCAAAGATCTAAACACGTGCTCCGCAAATATCATCTGATTAGAGAAATCATTGATAGGAATGATGTAAAATTGGATTATGCTCCCACAGACGATAACCTGGCCGATTCTCTGACAAAGGCTGTTTCTCAGAGAAAACATGATAGTCATTATGAGGCTTTGGGCATACGACTTAGGTCAGATTGGCTCTAGGCAAAGTGGGAGCTTGTTAGTATATAGGTGTCCTAGAGACAATTTTTTGATTAAATAAAGGACACTAGATGTAGAAATATTTGTCACAAATGAATATAAGCAATCTTTATCCAGTTTCATATTATGTCTCGATATTATTGTTAATATTATATGAACGAACTGGATAAACCCCTTGGAATAGAACAGGTATCACTTGAGTATCTATGATGAGATCACGATCATAAGGATTCAAGGATATTGCATGTCTATTCCTAATTTTATGTTCCTACTCTAGAGACACTGAGATTGGGGATCAATGATCTCGGGTAAGACTAGCACGACTTATCTACTTGTATATGGATACAAGGTAAATACCTCATGAGCTACAGATATTGAGATGTCTTAGTTAAAGTCGTGGGTGGACCTATAAGAGTATAGCTCGCACTGAACAGACCCAAAAAGAGACTCTATGAGGAAATCTCACAGATAGTGTCATTAGAGTAATCTCTTTATATTTGGTTATGTCTTTCCTTAGACCAAAAGTTATTAACTAGACTGTGTTCTAGAAGGCATGTTTTGATTGTATGCCTCGTCTGCCTGAAACATGGAGACTCATAGGTATACTGTTGGGCGTGTCCTGAAAGAGCATAGGGTTAGGGTAATAAGCTGAAAGGATTCGTCAAATCTCTGTGAGAGGTTAGGTTATCTGTAAACCGGAGAAATCGGGATGACATTTACAGGGACTCGGGAATCTATGCATAGTAAAAGAGATCATGAGATGATCTGCCTTTAGAGTCAGTAAATTGAAGATTCCCTATTTCGAATAAAGCTTGCCCTAAACCTCAGGGGTTGATACATTTCCTTACCCTAGGTTAATGGGAAGATAACCGTGACGAAGGGAAAAACATAAGGTAACCAAATATGTGTAATAGGATGATCAAGTCATTAATCTGACTAGATCTGGGGCAACAAAGCATTGCTAGTGCTCGGTCTTGTCATTAATTGGGTTATGGGCTTGTTGGGCCCAAGCCCAGTTATGTCAGAGGCTAAGTTGGACCTAATGGGTCACACACTAACACCCTGTAGTTATAATGAACTAGCTTTAAAGGTATTGGGCCTAATAATGGTTGTTAGCCCAAGAAGCTGTTTGGAAGCCCACCTAAAGGGTAGAGGGCACATGGAGCAACGTAATGGGCTTGGATAGTCTAAGACATTACTAATTAATTTAATTAGTTAAATTAATTATCAAACATTTGAATTTTGAAATTTGAATTTGGAATTTGAAATTGGAAATTCGAATTTTGAATTTGAAATTTGAAATTTGAATTTTGAAATTGGAATTTGAAATTTTAATTTTGAATTTGAATATTTGAACATTTGAATTCAAGTGTTTGAATTCGAATTTGAATTGGCTATGAAAAGTTGTTTCATAACAAAAGGATAAGAAGAGATCTTACCGGAACAAATCCCCTGCATCAAGAAAATATATTTGATCTTATCCAATGATGAAGTGGTGCGCAAATTTGAGTGGAGATGTGAACTTCGAGTCCCTATCACTAATGATAATCTCAAGCACCCCGTGAAGCCTCACAATCTCGCGGACATATAACTTGGCCAACTGCTCTGTAATGAAGCTCATCTTCACTGAAAGAAAATGGGCAGACTTTGTCAGCCTGTCCACAATGACCCAGATAGAATCACAACCCGCCTGAGTCTTCGACAACCCCACCACGAAGTCCATGGAAATGCTTTCCACTTCCACTGTGGAATCTCAAGAGGTTGAAGCTTACCAGACGGTTTCTGGTGCTCAATCTTCACTTTCTGACATATAAGGCACTTGGACACGTAGACCTCTATGTCTTTCTTCATGCCCGGCAACCAAAAATTTCTCTTTAAGTCCTAGTACATTTTTGTAGCACCAGGGTGGATAGTAAACTGGCCCTTATGAGCCTCTGCCATAACCTCCTCAGTCAATGGCCCTCGAGGGATTACAACCCTCTTCTAAAATAGCAGCAAACCA
This sequence comes from Gastrolobium villosum, assembly GCA_032173675.1. Lineage (NCBI taxonomy): Eukaryota > Viridiplantae > Streptophyta > Magnoliopsida > Fabales > Fabaceae > Gastrolobium > Gastrolobium villosum. The sequence goes on along the minus strand of JAVKPL010011735.1, from coordinate 8,475 downwards.
TCATCATTCCAAGACACACCGTCTTGGTTTCTCACATAATCAAGGCATTCTCTTTGCACTTGCGCCTCTTTAATCTTTTCCATCAGCTCATTAATCACTTCTGTTGTTTCCATCTCGAGCAGTGCGCCCCCTAATAAGGAGTTCACTCTTAAGTCTATGAACTTTTCAATCACATCATAGTCGCTCATCATCAAGCTAAATAAGCTCACGGATTTCCGGCTCAAAGCATCGACAACCACATTGGCATTGCCAGGATGGTACCTCAAATCAAAGTCGTAGTCCTTGAAGAACTCCATCCATCGCCGCTGTCTCATGTTCAACTCCTTCTAGTCAAATAGATGTTTCAAACTCTTGTGGTCACTGAATACAGCAAACTTCATGCCATACAGGTAATGCCTCCAAATCTTGAAAGCAAATACAATAGCTGCCAACTCCAAGTCGTGCGTCGGGTAGTTCTCCTCATGAGGCTTCAACTGCCTCGAAGCATAAGCCACAGCTTTCCCTTTTTGCATCAGCACACAGCCTAGCCCCTTCCCAGAGGCATCACACTAAAGCTCAAACTGCTCCGCAGGATCAGGAAGGAATAACACAAGAGCAGTAGTCAGTCTCTCCTTCAACTCCTGGAAGCACTCCTCACACTCATGTGTCTACACGAATGGAGTCTCCTTTCGGGTAAGGCGAGTCATAGGTAACACCATCTTGGAGAGTCCCTCAATGAACCTCCTGTAGTACCCTGCCAAACCTAAGAAGCTTCTCACTTCTGTAACCGTCTTGGGCCTCTCCCAATCCATCACGGCCTCAATCTTGTTAGGATCAACTGCAACACCATCAGCGGAAATCACATGACCCAGAAATTTAACCGACTTGAGCTAAAACTCACATTTTGACGGCTTTGCATAAAGCTTTTTCTCTTTCAACACTTGCAACACAATCTTCAAGTGCTCAGTATGCTCCTCCTCTGTCTTGGAGTAAATCAAGATGTCGTCAATGAAGACGATCACAAACTGATCCAGGTACGGCTGGAAGATCATGTTCATGTAGTCCATGAACACTGCGGGTGCATTGGTGAGTCCAAACGGGATCACCAAGTACTCATAATGACCATCTCTCGAACGAAACGCGGTCTTTGGGACATCCTCCGGCTTTACCCGTATTTGATGGTATCCGGACCGGAGATCAATCTTCGAATACACACAAGCACCCCTGAGCTGATCCAACAAATCATCAATGCGTGGAAAGGGATACTTGTTCTTGATTGTCACCTTGTTCAACTGCCTGTAGTCGGTTCACAATCGCATAGCCCCATCTTTCTTTTTCACAAATATGACTGGTGCTCCCCAAGGAGACACACTCGACCGAATGAAGTCTTTCGCCGAAAGATCCTCTATGATTCTTCAGCTCTGCCAACTCTGGTGGCGACATCCGATAAGGAGCTAATGAAATAGGCCCCACACCAGGCAATAAGTCAATGGAGAACTCTATCTCCCTCTGCGGTGGAAACTCAGGAATCTCCTCGGGAAACACCTCGAGGAATTCCCTCACCACAGGAATGCCAGTGAGATCCTCCTGTGTCCCACTCACCAAATCTCCCAACATGACATAACCAAATGCCCCTGCTATCAAGGCCCTCCTCGCCTGCAGAACTGAAATGAACGGTGACGAACTAGCTGTGGACCCACCCGGAGACATCACCACTCTCTTGGCACAGCAATCAATCAATGCACAGTTTCTGGACAGCCAATCCATGCCTAGAATAATCTCCAAGTTGGCCATTGGCAATCCTATAAGATCTACCGAGAAGTCACGGGCATCCCACTGAAACGCTACATCGCGATGGATAGTGGAGGTCAAACATTTTTCTCCGGTGGCGGTGGTCACCCGCATCGGTGGAGAAAGCACAGCATTGGGCAACTCAAGCCCCACAGCAATAGGGGTAGCAACAAATGAATGCGTTGCCCCAGAATCAAATAACACATCAACAGTTGAACCACCAATGGTAACATTACCTCTGACCAGGTTCGGAGCTCTGTCCGACTGCTGACGATCAAGGGTGTACACACGCCCAGTAGTAGGTGGCACTGCTGGTGCCACTGTAGGAACCATCTGTAATAGAACTGCTTGCACTGCAGCAGCTCTCCCCGTCAGGCAATCTCTGGAGTAGTGGCCCTCCTTGCCACACAGGAAACATATCAACTGGCCTGTAGCACACGGCCCAAAATGTGACTTCCTGCATCCCGAGCATCTAGGAACAGGAGGTCTCGCTGTACTACCCTGAACAGAAGTCTTCTTAAACTGATTTGGCGCTTGCTTAGCCGCCAACTATTTCCCTTTTCCTTTGTTTCCAAACTTCCTGTTTCTCCAGGAAGTGGAACCACCAGTACCCTGTGGCACCTCAATCTTGGCCTTCTTGGCCTGACTCGCGCTGCAGTAATCCTCAATATCCCGACACTGCTATACCAAGGCCCCGAAGTCTCTCGAAGCAGAACTAGCAAGATGACCAGTAATGTCCTCATTAAGTCCCCTACGAAACTTAGCAGCTAAGAAAATGAGAGTTGGCCTCGTCATACGAAAATAAGCAAACTTGACCAGCTCATTAAACTTGGCTAGGTACTCGTCAACAGACAACGAGCCCTGCACCAACCTGTTGAACTCTCCCTGCTTCCTCTCCTGAGTATCATAAGGAAAGTACCGACCCAGAAAGCATTCCTCAAAGAACGGCCATATCATCATGTGCCCCTGCATCTCGAACACCTGGGAGGTGTTCGTCCATCACTCATGGGCATCGCCTTCCAGCATGTATGTGGCGACATCAGCTTTTGCAGCTCTGTACACTGCATCACCCTGAATATCTTGTCCAAGGCCTGGAGCCATCTAGCAGCAGTAATAGGATCATAAGATCCATCAAAAGTGGGTGGCTTATGCTTGCAGAGAGCATTCAGCCGGCGATCGATCTCATCTCGATCCTCAGCAAAAACAGGAACGGCCTGCATAGCCCCCGTCAAGTGGCTACCCTCACCCATATGACTCTGGGTGTCCTCCTGGTGACTAGGTGGAGGTGGAGGCGGTGGTGGTGGTGGAGGTGGTGGAGGACACTGGCCACCAGCAGCAGGACTAGCCCTCAACTCCTCTAACATGAGCCTCATCATCGTCATCTTTGCAATCCGGTTCTCCTCCAGTACCTCTGCAGTGGCTCTCCTGTTCGCCTCTCTAATGGCGTCCAGCATAGCCTGATTTGCCAACCTCGTGGCCTCCTGGTCGGCTAGTCGGGCCTCCTGTATCTCAACTAATGCAGCCAGGACATGATCCGGTTGATCCTCACTCGTACCCTGGTTCCTCCTTGGTTGCACCATGACTCTGCACAAGTTACACAAAGAAAGAGTTGATCAGGCCCACGCCATGTGGTCACATATGCATTATCATAATACACACCAATCAGAGAGAACACAAGATAGACACGCAACGAAACATCCTAAGTTATTGCAATACATAGAGGCTTTTCCCTAGAAAGTGCTCTGCTACCATAAAGTGTAACATCCTGTGTTATCCCCATTTGTTAACATACTATCGTATTAAGCCACACTTAATTAAAATGCGGAATAACTTTTCCTTTAATTCAATTATGACGTCATTAATCTTAGCCAACTTGATTACTTAATCAATTTCACGAAATAATGCCTGTATGTAAATTGCAAGACAACTAATTGAAATACCACATATATAAATATAAAGTGAGTATCTAAGTCACAAGACTACAACACATAGCCTGGACCAAAATCGTGATACATTAATACAACTTTAACTAATTGAAGACATAATCAAGTCCATGTGGCATGGACAATCCCCATGCTCACCAAATAAGGCACAATGCCCAACAATAGTCTCAACAGACAATCCCAACATAAATGAAGCTAAAAGCATAAGCAGCATATATAACCAGCATCCAACAATGTCATCATATAATATCATCAATATCTAACTCATCTCCGGACTCCTACCGCCTGAGGCCTCAACATTACCTGAACCTGAAATAAGCGTCCCCAAACGTGGGGTGAGATCTCTAAACAAGAAATCTCAGTAAGACAAGGGGTCCTCAAGGATCTTTCACCCCAAGCTCACTTACATGTGCAATATAAGTTCAAAAAGCAGTATTTCCAATATTAGTTCTAAAAGTATGCAGTGCAACAGATATTCGTGCCATGTGTGTTTATACTATCTACTGGCAAAAGTATGCAGTGCAAAAGTATGCACCTCACCCACAGCCTCACCATATCGTATGTACCACATACTCAGGCTTACCATAAAGGTGGACAGCACATTGCATATCATAAAGGCACATTGCATATAACAGCTCGACAACATTTCCAAATATCAAAAGCATGTAACACAGCATGCATATAACCTTATCCCCATGGGACATGGTGGAACCACAACATGGCTAAACCGAGGACACGAAAGCTTACCTTGCAAGAAATCAATCCAAGCCAAGAGTCCAACCACTCTCACAGTCCAAACATAGCAGTATCACAATCTGTTATGGACCAATAATATATCATTAATCATGCATCACAAGCATACAACTTAAAGACTAAGCTTTTCCTTTACATTTTACGTCTTAAGGCTTCCAACAAAGCCATAAGCCCTTAATCACATGATTCTGTCTTAGTTCATTAATTACAGAAGTCCAACTTCCTTAATCTAGGGTCCACAAACCCCCAATAGCCTACTGTACACACAGCACAGCTACTGTTCTTCGAAATCCCAGAATATCCGGATATTCCTCGGGGACATATCCAGCTATGCAATATCCGGATGTCACACTGACCATATCCGGATATTCAATATCCGGATATCCAGATCCCCATATCCGAATATCAATATCCGGATACCATATCCGGATATCAATATCCGGATATCTGTTCGACAAATATCCGGATATTTCACGACAGAATGCAGTTCTGCATTTTCGTGAATATCCAGTCCAAAGGATCCAACATTAACCGATTAAAGACACTTAAACATGCATTTCTAGGTGTGTTTAACCTTACCCACCCTTAAGTTATCCACTTAGCTCAATACATGCATCAAGGTTCCATTTTTAACTAAGAAAACTCAAGTTCAAAGGTGGTGAACATACCACAAGCCAAAAATAGAGGTAGATGATGCTCTTGGAGCTCACATAACAGCTCCCAAGTCTGCCTCAACACTGTGCACGAAAATGCACACCAAGATGGGTCTTTTCTTCACAAAGGTGGCTTCTTGGAGCTCCTACAACCAAGGAGAAGCTCACAACTCGCACTCAACACAACTCAGCCCCCAAAACTGACCTCACACAGCCACAAGACTCAGCAAGGATGCTCCTTTTTACACCCACTATGCTCTTTCCCACTCCCTCAAGGCACAAGGTGAAGAGAAATGGAGGAAAAGAGGTCACAAGGTTAAGGGAATGATGAGGAAGCAATGAAACAGTAGCAAGAGAAGCTAGTCAGCCTCCTCTCCACGTAGAAAAACTGAAGCCTAGGGTTGTGTGCTCTTAATAGTAGTATATATAGGCCACTTGGCCATTTAACGCACAGTATTAGCATTAATAGCTACGCAAGATTATCTTGATCCCAAACTTTGGAATCTTAACCTACTCAATTTTCTAAGATTTTTCATATTTTTATTTTATTTTTCTGAGCAACTTTCCGATACGCGCTTTTCCACAGTCAGTGTATCAGTTTTGGCATCAGTTCTCATTATTTTGACTTGAAACCCGTTTTACAAGTCCTAAATATTATTCTAGTAATTATCATGCACTTATTGTAATTCTTCGGGATATTTTTTCGGTACGCATTTATACCGACTAGCAGAACCGGTATCTGCACTTTTCTTGCGAAAAGTGACTTTCAGCATTCTAAGTCACTTACTATAATTATTTGAGCCAAATAATAATTATTAAGGTCAATTATGGAATCATTTCCTAATTTATTTCAATTAAATCAGTAATTACCTTAATTAGCTATGCAGTTTCTTACATTCCTACATCCAGACCATCATCTATATATTGTGATAGCCAATCTACGATTTATTTGGCACACAATCCCAATTTCCATGAGAGGAGCAAACACATTGAAATGGATTTTCATATAATCCGCGAAAAGATCAACAATGGATTAATTCATCTGCTGCCTATTTCCACTAAAGATCTGTTAGCTGACGTGATGACCAAGGCTTTACATTCTACTCCCTTTCATTCGATTATTTCCAAGTTGGGGCTCATGGATATTTGCCTTCCAACTTGAGGGGGTATTAACATATAAGGAAACTGACGTGCTGACGTGGATTATTAGTTTCTCTTTTTGTTATAACAAATTGTAGTTAATTAATTGAGAGAAAGATATAAATAAAAGAGGAGAGTGGACAAAAAATAAATAAAGACGTGGATCCATCTCTTTGTGAGAGTGAAATGATACAAGTTGTGTTATTTAAAATGCCAAACATTTTTCCCTAAATGATTATTATATTTTTGAGCTTATCTATTGTTATTATATTTTTATTTTTTGATAAACATTGAGCTTATCTATTCTTGTGTAATACTAGAGGGGAAATTTCATGCCATAAATATATGGTGCGGCTCATTATCTAAAAAAGTAAAAACTAAAAAAAGAAAAAGGATACACAATTATTGAAGGGTATGTAAAAAAAGCTGCACAAATAAACAATTATTACATATTAATAGGATTTGATATTTTTCATATTGCAAGAAATAAAATTATCTCCTATGCACACATAAAAATATATAGGGCCCATATGGGAAATGTGAAGAGAAGACAAAAAAAAAAATGAATATCACATATTTTTATATGTATGTAAAAAATAATTTTATCTTTTACAACATAAGAGAGATTAAACTCATATTAAAAATATAATGAAATGTGATAAGAGAAGATAAAAAGGGAGTGAAATATAAGAGATATGGGTTATAAAAAAAAAAATATAAGAGATATATGGACTTTTGTAAAGAAGGTAATTATCCAAAAATATATATATATATTTTAACTATTCAATTAATATTTAGCCATATATTATTCACTAACTTATGTATCGAATACGCATACAAATAATTTTTTTCAGGATTTTAAAAGTCGAAAAATATAGTAAATTTAATAAAAACATACACGTGTCATTTTCCATGTGAAATAAATTTGCAAATTGAAATTGATTTTTTTTACGGGATCTTCTTATTTTATTATATTTTTTATAAATTAAAAAGGTATTATTTCCACTCAATCATCTTGCACTTAGAGTACGGCCCTAAAGCTAGATACTCGTTGGGATATTGAGTGTATTAAATCAAGATATGGTGAAACTACTCCTCTATCATAACTCAGGAGTGCAAACTTTTTTCAAATAGTTATACCTCAATTGGCAAGGAGTGAAGTAAGTGAAAAGGAAAAGGTCTCAAAAGATAATTATGATTGAGTTAACTAAAAAAAAATTAAATGAGTGCAACTTTTCACCTCTACGCCCTAAGAATCTTCCTAAGAATTGAATCTACTACCGAATTCTTGAGGCACCCTATGCTAACAAATGTGCCACCCTTGGGGTTTCAAAGAAGAATTCTGCCTGCCAATCAATTTAAGGTTTGCGGTTGTTAGTCATTCACATACATGTCGGTCCAGAAACTCCTCCAAAGTGACAAGTAACATGTCATAGATTCAGTCTCTCAGTCCTTTATTTTGCTCAACCAGCAGTCCAAAATCCAAATAGTCGTGAGATACCCTAACTAGAATTGAAATTACCAGTGTCAATCAGAAAAAACTCCTCTAAATTGAAAAGTGTACTTATTCTTAAAATTTAATGGGTAAATATCAAAATTATGTTAAATTAGATCAAGAAAAGAAGAGCCTTAGTTGCTCACTTGAAGAGAGTCATGTTCCAGCCAAAAGCCATAGCCAATGTAAATAGCTACCTTAAAATAACATAGTAACATGATAAAAATAATCCTACCTTATTCTGCTAGATAGAGTCACCATTAAACTCTAATTAGTAACAGAACAAATGCTAAGAGAAGGCAAGATAATAACACTCATTTCCTGTATCAAAAAGGAAATCTTTGTAATCGAACATGAAGCTCAACTAACACCGGTTTGAGCCTGTAAGTCTGGAGTGTGATAATGTCGGAGGATTGATCCTCCAATAGATCATTTATTCCCTTCTATTCCAGATCTTGTTCTCCGTTGTTCCAAAAGGAGAAAACCGGGGCACAAGGCTTGCTAACATTGTCAGGGTCAGGGTCGATTGGTTGCAATTTAGCATTACAAATGCAAAGAAATTGTTTCCTAAACTCGAACCTGTATCTTCCGGTCATAAAGAAATAACCTTACCGCTGCTCTAAAACTCTACCCCTTATTGTTTCATTGTACCAAAAAATTAAAAAATAAAAGAATTCTCTGCCATCACATACAGGATCATGTAAGTTGCCAAATTGCGGTT